>MJUU01061924.1:33062-72988 GCA_002080025.1 Modiolus philippinarum | reverse complement strand
CATTTTGAAATTACATAATTGTTATGTCGTGAAAATCTCTCCACTCTTGACCCCTCACTCTTTCAAACGGTATAGTTTCTTTAATAGAGTGAAGTGGATAGAGTTAGTTTCATGACAAGTAGGGTAAGAACATTTATTTTTACTGATATCAAGCTTAAATTGTTTATTTACAAAAAGCTCAAGCCCTCGGTCTGAAAATCAAATGGCCGTTCCCAAAAACACCTGGACACTGTTTCACAGGACACATTTTGGGATTACATAAGTTCTGTGTATTTCGATTAATGTAACGAACGTTGTAGACCGTTGTACAGGTGATGTTGTCGTGATATGTTACATAACCAAGTTTTGTGTTATATATGTGCATCCGTCCTGTTTACATCATTGATCCTTCCGCAGAAATATATTCCTGTGTTCTTTTCATTCCCGTTTTGCAGGAAACTCATATAAATACATTGTCCTCATAAATACATGTATAATGTCACATTAGGAAAGATATCGTCAAGTAAATGAACAATTTTGACGCCAAAAAATCATGTGAAGACATATTCGTACCCGGGATAATTTCAATTTCGACAGCTATATGAAGTTTTCCTGACGGAAAACCTCATAAAAAGGACAAGACACACAAAGGATTAATTAATACCTGACTTAGGACAGGCGCAAACCTGCTGCGGCGGGGTTAAACTAGTTTTATTGGATCCAAACCTTCCCCCTACAGCCAATGTGATAAATCAAAAAACAATCGTAACAACAGTAAAATTCAGTTGGCAACAGTACTGAGTCAATTGTGAAAAATGAAACTGAAAGAACTAAATATACGGACAAAAACATGAAATCACATGAGACTACTAACAGTTAACTGACATGCCAGCTCCAGACCCATCACCAACTGACAAAGTAAGCTATGTACCCTCAGTATACAGCTTCCACCAAGATCCATCAAATAGCCTATTTCTAAAAACAAATGTATCATACCGAGGTTGGAACAGTTTTGTGGAAGATTTTATTTGAATTCATAATGACCTTGTTCAAAAGATCCGTAATTAATCAAAACGCAAGTGACCATTTTGTTACAGCTCAAAATTGTTTAATACTGAGTTCTTAAATGTCTTAGAGTGTTGTGCTTTTGACGTGCTTGCCTTCATATTTCATTTTGAATTTGCATTAATCTATTGAATTAGATATTGAAATGAAATGAAATGACTCGATTTTATCAGAAATTTGCATGAAGTATAAAAATTAAAAAATATACAGGAATCTTCCCTGGAGGTACGGGTTCATATTCCCTGTGTGTTTTATATCCCCGAGCCGTAAGACACATACAGGGAATTTGAACCAGTATTCCTTGTAAAGTCTAAATAACTATTACATTTGTGTATATTCTGCTGGAAGTGCTAAAAATTTTCCTTAAAATGCATTTTATAATCGTGTTTTGATATCACAGGGGTGCAGTCTCATATCCCCTGTCAAGCTAACCAATCATGCAGGATTAACCTTAATATTTCACTTCTCATGATTTTAATCAAGTATTAACCATCATGAATATCAAAATACTTGCACTTGCATAGTACTTGAGGATGAAAGATTTTCGACTAGGTACTTCGGGTTACCAAGGCAATATTGGTTGTTAGTAATGAATTAAACTGAGGCGCGTGTATTGAAAAAAAAAATTTGTCGTTATTCACATCCCGAAATATCAGTCTAATTAAAATTAGATCTACCAATTGTACCCGAAAGTCACTGCAGTGTCTGTAAAGGACAATTTGTAGATCTAATTTTAATTAGATTGCCGAAACATTGACAAAGATTTTCGGATGCTACTTTTGATAATCCGTCGCATATTGCAATTTCTGTAAAGTTCAACCCAAATCATGATCATATTCTAATCAAAAGCTTTTATCTCACCTGGTCGAACACCATTTGAGCTTATGCCATTATTTTGCGTCTGTTGTGCTAAATGTCAAATAAACAACGGACAGCAATGAATTATATCTTAAATAATATTGCCGGAAAATTATCCAATTTTATTTGTATAGGCTTTGGAAACACTGAGTCAAGTCGCGAGGCTCTTGTAGCTCAGAGTCTTGTAGTGATAAAATGACTTTTTCGGAGCGATTACAAGTAAATTTAATATTTTCCGGCAATGCACGTTTTTATCCTGCAGTTATTATGAAAATCTTTATAAATCGTACGAAGTCGTTAGAAATCAAAGTTTTCAAATCATTGCAATTGGGCGGAGGTGTGAATGGGCAACCTTCCCCCGACACCCCCCCCNCCCCCCCCCCCCCAAAAAAATTAGAATAAAACCTGGATCACTCATTGATAGGTCCTTCACTTACATGGTTTGATTGCCCTCTACTCTAATTACATTCACAATAGCTTGATCGGATTAGTAAACCAAACAAGACAGTTTTGTGGTATATGAAGCGTTACTAAATAAGTTTCTATTGATGTTAAATCAAGGACAAAAACTAATGATAAATCATCATTAGCATAGTAGGTAAAGTAGAAGTATTTTTTCTTGACTACTAGCCAGACTGGTCGCGCTAACTCTGAAATGACTGTAAGTCTAAATTTAACAATGAAAAAATATGAAATCTGATGAGAAATTCGAGAGGGGTTCAGGGTTTGGATCCCTGGCTCTTTTTTGGAAATGTTTTTAAATTTCATGCAAAATTTATGTAAAAACTGACAAAAAATCGGTAAAAATGGCCTGAAATCCCTCTTTTCTCTGCAACTTCATTTGGACGCCCTTTTTCGGAGGCTAGATCCGCCTGTATAACTAAAGAATAATTAGGGAACTATTTTTAAAAGAAATTTTGACGTAAATGACTCACATTGTCAAGACCATATACTGTAATGTCAAAACAAATAACAATGAAAGGATATAGAGTGGATGCACACGAGACAAACAAAGCAATTGGACAACGCATTTGTTGTTGGTCTTCATCTTGAAGTCACCATTAGGCATTCATCAATGAGCTTTGCACATACCTCAAAGTAAGTTCAAGACGGCCCCTATCACCGGAATGAGCGGAATACGGGACTTTCGAAACATGAATTATCGTGTAATTTAAGGCGGAAACGAACTCCTCAGATACCAGTCATGAAGAATACTGGATTTCTAAACCTATTGAAATAAATTAAAACTATGTATGAAATTGAAGTGTATATATAAGTATCCCTATATGACAATTTTTTAAATTTTAATTGATGACATTGATGAAAAACAGTTAATCTGTCGCGCTACAAATTGATTACATATATAAATCACCCTAAGCTCAACAAGTGATTGCCTCAATGTATTGATATATTGATTTTTTTACATATAAAATGGAACTTTTTCCGGAGTGAACACGATTCAAAAGTCCCTTATTTATTGCTAGATGTCGAGCAACGTTACATACATGTTTCTTTACCCATAGCTGCGGGATCGTCAAGCAAACATAAAATTAACTGGCATGATGTGTTCCTACAATATTACAACTTCCGGTTATGGAAGGAAACTTCAGAAAGGGAGCAGGATATTACATTATTCAATAGCGCCGAAGCTTTCGGATTAAATTGTATGAAAATCCGCACCTGCTCTTCAAATTGGCTCCATGGATTTTTAAAAATGTTCATCTCAGAAATATAAAATTCATTTTAATACAACTATGATTGCCATATTGAAACAACCTTTCAGCCAAATATTCTTGATTTCGTGGTTCATTAATATGAAAGTCAAGGCGAATTGTTTGCAGAAATTAAATTTACAGTAAGTTCGGCATTTCGTTATTTATTACCACTGGGTCGATGCTTCTGCTGGTGGACTGTTAGTCCCGGAGAGTATTCACAAGCCCAGTAGTCATTACTTCGGTGCTGACACGATTTTTGTTTGAAATTTTCTATATCTTAATTTTTGTAAATTTTGTTATAAACTAAGGAATATCTCCCTCATGCACAGCTCTGTTTGCAGCTAATTTTTGATTTCTATTTAGATAATACTGGCTATTTGTTCTCTATCGGTTAAAACATCTTTGAGTTTATGACCTTCCAAATGTTTAGATTTTATCTGCACTAAAGAGACATTTAAGTTGTTGAAACGGTGATAGGCGGAAATTGAATAAACGCAGAAAGTTCGGTATTTAGTTATTGTGCTGAATCCCTGTGATGTTTATAGTATAACTAATTGGCCGTCGTGAATATCAATAAAAATGTCACGAGTGCCGAACAACGCAGAAGGATTTAACGAGTTGCAGAACTTGTTCTGCAACGAGTTAAATCCACTGCGTTGATCGACACGAGTGACATTTTTATTGATATTCATGACGGCCGATTAGTTATGCTTTTTAGTATATAGATTTTCTATTCAAAAACCGAGATTTTAGATGCGGATTATTTTTTTCATGTCAATACGCCAGTTGTTTACTTGACGACGACATTGAAGAGACATTGTGACGTCGCTTCATTAAGACGTCATCCAGTGACTAGAAATCCTTTATTTTCACCCGTGACAATATGAGATTTATTTAACTGAGAAAACTAGATCTTTCATCGCTATCTATATAATAATTGTATTTACATCATGAGGCGTGTAAACGAAGCGATGTTTTAATCCAGTACATGTAGTAGGAACTTCTGATTTGTCACGATTGGCCGACTTATTTTATAACATCTTTGAAGTGAAGTCTTTGCAATAAAAATTGATCTGAAATTTATATCTAATATATGTCATTTTGTGAACACTTTTCGAATTTCAAAAGCAAAAGATAGTTCGACATCTGCTTTGCTTAGATAACAAACAAAATACCGAAGTTACTGTTAATTTATTTTCTGCATATTCGCATGTCTCATCAGTGCAGATAAAACAAAAACATTTTGAAGTCTATTAACCGAAAACGTCTAAAAGCTGATAGAAAAAAATAACCAAAATGATCTAAATAGAAAAGACCATATTCAGCTGAGGACAGAGATATGCATGTGGGAGATACCCCTTAGTTTAAAAGTGAGCATTTTTTGGCATTTTGAACTAGTAGATTACAAAATAATTACTCAACCTAACTTGAAATCATCATTGCAGAAGTTTTGCGGTCGGCATTACGATCTTTTTGGACCCCTCTTGTTTTACGGGATGGAGCTTTTAATAATAGCAGTGCGGGTGACAATAATGTTGTCAAGTTCAGATAACAGACATTCTTGTTTCATAATTTTTCGTAGTGCTACTCTCAAGTATGCTCACACCACTCATGAGGTACTCACGACTATGCTTATTTACTCATTTCACCTAATTGCTGCTGCTGTAGCTAGGATTTATTGGTTATGCTATGGCAAGCCATATTTATATTTATTCAACGTTTAAGATATCTTATATATTATATAAGATATCTCATATAATGGAGAGTTGATAAGATATCTGATAAAATATATAAGATATCTTATAAACTTTATGATATATCTTATAAAGCATATGAGATATCTTATAAACTTTAGGAGATATCTTATATATTTTATCAGATATCTCCAAAACATATATAAGATATCTTATAAATCATGTGTTATAAGATATCTCATAAAATAAATAAGATATCTTATAAAACTTATAAGATATCTCATAAAATATATAAGATATCTTATGTATTATTCTTTTATAAGATATCTCATAAAATATATAAGATATCTTATAAAGTTTATAAGATATTTCATAACCTTGTCTTGAATTACAATAATTGCTCCCTTTAACCCGCGGATCTTTTTTAGCCAATCATAAAATTTTCTCCTCAAGCTTCAAATTGAACTTGATAAAAAGAGGCTACAATGAACTTGAAATAGATGAAAATATAAAGCAGGCTCTGGCCGATTTTTTAAATCAGAAAAGGAATAAACACAAGAAGGATATTCCTCTCGTATTTTCAACAAAATACAACCCATGCATTAGAATGATAAAACAATGTATAACCAAGCATTGGCATTTGTTGGAACATAACGATGTTTGTAAAAATATTTTTGCAAACCAACCATTCATTGCTTATAAAAAGCATAAAAATATGGGGGACATATTGACCTCGAAAATAAAAAAGTAATTTTTTACACACAAAAAAGGCAGATCCCTGATGATGGCGAGCCTTATTAAAACGCCGAAACACTAGATTAGTGTATGGTCGAGATTAACAATTTACGAATACATGTATCATGTAATCAAATAAAGATTATTAATATACACATTCCTAAATTAGTGTGTGTTGGAAAACATCGATATTCGGTATTTGATACACATGTATCATGTTATCATTTGACATATATTAATATTGTACACAATTTTTAATAAGAATTATAAGTCGGTTGTGGTTGATTTGAATGATGATGGAAAACATGGATGTTGGGTGTCAATTTTTATAATATATTATTTCAAAAGGTCACATGATCTATTTACTGCAATTCTAAAGTAAGGGATACTATATTGCTTAAATTTTTACATTTATAAGATATCTCATATCTTTTATAAGATATATTTTTTTATATTACATATGACAAAGTATCCTATCAATTTCATTGGCTGAAACAGTCACGTGATTTCAAAAATATCTAGCGTATTTTCAGCTTTGTTTCTATTTATATGTATATTGACGCCATGTTTCTATTTTTAAATATATTGACGCTATGTTTCTATTTATAGTTTTGTTGACGCTATATAACTAAATTTATTTCCAGTTTGACTTTCAAGTCTTATTTTTTCGCCGCGAAAGATCTTATAATAGTAATAATAAAAAGTAGGGTCTTTACACATATTAAGAGCACGGAGATATTAAACAGCCGAAATCGATACAAACCGATTTAAAAGTTGTCCCACGGTATTTTTAAGCGCTGCACATATATAGGAAAACAAAAAAAGTTTTCTGGTTTCTTTTATTGAAAATAACATATGTGTTTGCATATATTATTCTTTGCACACATGCAACAAACTCACTCTTGTCGGTGTGCAGATTGATTTCATTTTCGCCTTCAACCAGAGCTTCTACTTGGAAATAAATTCAGACATGTTGACAAAATCTTACTAGACAAAATGCAATGAGATACAACCAAAACTACATATGTAATATAACAATAATGGACCTTTTACTCTGTCAATATGTTATATTAGACCTGTTAGGGATATATTGACCTCGGACTACGTCCTCGGTCAATATAAACCTAACAGGTCCATATATAACATATTGACCTCGTAAAAAGTCCATAATTGATAACTATACGAGATATCTTATAAATCTTTTTTTATAAGATATCTCTTATACTTTATAAGATATCTTATAAAGTTTATAAGATATCTTATAATGTATATGAGATATCTTTTTTAAATGATCTTTATAAGATATCTCATATATTTTACGAGATATCTTATAAACTTGATAAGATATCTAATAAAATATATAAGATATCTTATAAATTATTTTTTATAAGATATCTCATAAAATAAATAAGATATCTTATAAAAGGTATAAGATATCTTATAAAATATATAAGATATCTTATGAACTTTAGGAGATATCTTATGAAGTAAATGAGATATCTTATAAATTTTATGAGATATCTTTGAAGAGGAATAAATGTAAATACGGCGTGCCATATTATGCGGCTACTGCTGTTGCTGTTGAGGTGATGGGGCTTTGCTGCCCCTACACTTCTGTTACAGCTGTCACTTAACTTGTAGATATTTGTAAACTGAAAAAGTTTCATCAATTTTTAGCTTGTATATTGTCGATACAAATTAATAAAAAACCGAATATGCACTCTCCATAGTTTGTTTAGTTTAATAATATTTTATTGCCAATAAACAAAAGGATTGGACACAAGTTATACCAACTTAGTGCAAGTCCTCTCCTTACAGTTTGACATGTAATCAAACGACAGCAAGGCAAATAATAATTAACATTATAATTTACATTTTTTGAAACCATGTTGTGAAAGAACAGAAAATCAAGACGAAAAAAATTGTATTAATTGTACCTTAAAACTTTTTCGTTTGCTGATATATGATCGAACCTTTTGAAATATAGCTGAGTTTGTTTGGTCATCGTTGTCATCATTTCCGAAAAGTAAAATTTCGATTTTAAAATCATCAATACGACCGACTGAACAAGATTGTGCTTCGGTTTAGGTACATAGACATTCCGATGAAAAAATTGAAAGCATCTTCATATGGAGATCCACAATTACAGTTTGGATTGTTTATAACATTTATTCTTTTTAGATCTGCATTTAGTGAGCTACACTGTTATCTAAGTGTAGTATGTAAGATATTCAATTTCCTAGGACCTTCACCATATTACTCTGGGGCTTTAAACTCTCCGTTTTGATTTTTTATTTGAAAATTGATAATGTAGGGGGATTACGCACAGATGAATCTAATGATTTTTTTCACAGTCTAACAGACAACGAGACGAAAGAGTTGTCCGAAATTCTTAACCTACATCTAGGAGTAACATAGTTATCACTTGTCCTTACATTATGGTGGTGCTCGATTATAGCTTCCGAACACTTCGAACACTCTAAACAATAATCGAGTGGGTCAGAACAGCTGTGCAGAACATATTCCGACTGATGAGGACTCTAGTATGAATTCAAGATGGCGGCAATAAATACGAACGAGAAAGAGAGAAAACTTATTAGATGAGCTGCTTTATTATAACGACGAAAACGTTAAAAATCTTAATATAAATACAAAGATGATTTTCCACGAGGTTGAAATTCATCAATTATTAATGTTAGATTCATCGGAAAGTGATACACGAGGTTATAGTCAAATACTCATGCCGATCTAAAATACAAATAAGTGGAAATGTACACGCCGCTCGGATACAACTTAAAAGAAGTATGGCCATTAAAGCGTGAATGTTGTTCATATGTTTGGTCATTTTCAGAATATGCTCAAATGTTGTTAAAAATCGTTTAAGGTGGACTCTGGTACGTGCACTTATTAGATATAAAATCAATATTTGCCATATTTGTATGTTAGCAGTGGAACATGGCTGTAAATAGCCTTTTGTGTCCATTTTAGCTATTAAACAGTGTTTGGGAAGACGGTACTACTCAAAGGACACTGAGAACCAAAACCATTTTTTTTTGTTGCGAACGTATAAACATTTGCCCTTCCAAATGGTAGTTAGTTTATTTTGGTTCTCGGTGTCCTTTACAACGAATCTTAACAAAAACCTACAAAAATTGTCAAAATCTGCCAAATTGCATTCAAGAAGCAAGTTCAGTTGCTGAGTCTTTTATTCAAATGTACGAAAATGCATTTGATTTGATTTTTTCCTGATAGTACCTGTTAAAGCAGTTTTCGAAAAGATTTAATGCATTATCAAAATTAGTATGCTGAGTGAAATAAATTCACGGGTAAATGGCAATTGTTTATTGTCATCAATTAAAACCCCAGGTGGCCCGTGTGACACAGGTGAATTTTTTGTTCAGGTGGTCACCTGTGACACGCACGCGACAAAACTTTTTGCGTTTTTATTATGTATGAATATACACTTGTAAACAAGTCAATTTATTATTTATTCCATAGTCGGAATAATGCTTGTGATGCATTTGCGATTTTCATTCACTAAAACTATTTGTATCGGTATCCAGATATATTGTAACTTTCAAAGCATATTTTTTCCATTAAAAATCTATAAATATTTCATTTTCAAGCATAATTCATAACGATGTGTTAAAATTACAGAATACAGAATTCCCTCAAGTGTTGTTTTGCAGAGAAAAGAGGGGCTTACGCCCCCTCTGAAATCCGCCTTTCGGATACATAGCAAATACGAACTACATTGCAAAAAGCATTTTGAGCGTTTTTAGGATGGACTTATATGTTTACAATAATCATCAATGAATTATAATAATATTCTCCATGTGTTGATGTCCGAGAGTGTACAAATTTAGTCAATTTATCTCGACAACATTACAACTTTGGATATTGAACTCATAATACGTTTTTTTACTGTTGACCGATTCAAACCAGTGAATATGCTCAAATATACCCGACTTCAAAACAAAACAAAAAATACTAAATTTCTAAATACATGTGACAGGACAGCCTACCTGCGTTATAGTAGGTAGTAGATATAAAGCCAGTAAAAATCGACTGGGCTAATGGAATATTTCTTTGGCTCATTCGGTTAGGTGGCTGGCTGAAGTGCTAGAGGTCCAGGATTCGATCCCCGGAGTTGACATTAGTCAATCTTGTAAGGATATTCATGCTCTCCGGTTACATTTGGCTCCCAGCTAAAAAACCAACGGTGGTTAGAAGGAGCTAACCAGGGTTTATGTGTGATTTGTGTTGAGAGTCATACATAGCAAGTATGATGACTCTCGAGGTGGGGGAAGTGTGACAGGACAGCCTACCTGCGTTATAGTAGGTAGTAGATATAAAGCCAGTAAAAATCGACTGGGCTAATGGAATATTTCTTTAGCTCATTCGGTTAGGTGGCTGGCTGAAGTGCTAGAGGTCCCGAGTTCGATCCCCGGAGTTGACATTAGTCAATTTTGTAAGGAGGTTCATGCTCTAGAATCACATATGAATTAAACAAACACAAAATTATTATTCATTTATATACTGTATAATTATGTATTCCACAGAAATAAATGCGAACATTTTGCTGATTTCCGAACAATCAACTGCAGCTTCAAAGAAGATTAAAAACCTTTTGCGTTCGAGTCTCGGCTGTAAGCTTGAGATCCGTGGATATAATAAGATATGTTGTACTATCATATTTTCTGTTTTATTCGCTTTCACAACATGTATCAAGAATATATCAAGCATTTTTGAACTATCTGTTTTCAAACCTATAAGACAAGTGTAACGGTGTATTTATTTCACGACAAATAATCTTCCCGGAATACATGAACTACCCTTGAATATTTAAGCCGAAATTAAAATACCTTAGTACACGTCTAGTAACTAGATTATCACTAATATAATAAAAAATGGAAGGTATGCACACGTGGGTTATGTACTAGGACTTGCTTACACAAGTTCCCCTTACTTCTGACAGAGACATGTAAATGGTTCTATATGTCTCTGCTTCTGATAAGACTGACACATAGTCAAGTAATAGGATTTTAACATAAATGGGATAAAAAAGCCAATTTATCAACCCGAATACATATATCTTTATTATCAATAAACACAATTTCAATCTGGGACTAGATTAGATTTTAGCTTCAATGGACAGTAGATCCAAGAAAGTAGGATAAACCCCCTTGTTTTGTTGAAAAAAATGTGTCAGTTTGTTCCTTGCATATTTTCTTCATATCCTCTTTATTCCGTATAGTTACTAGAGATGAAATATTGAATTTGATTTTGAAAGTGTACCCGGATAAAAAACTGCTGTCATGTGCTATTTGTTCCTTCATAATATTTGTTCCAAAGGATAAAGTATTATAGAATATTTGTTCCACAGGAAAAATATTATAGTAATTGTTCTTAACGGAATAAATGTTATATAACAATTGTTCCAAAAGGAAGAAATATTATGACAATGTTTATAATATTTGTTCCAAAGGAACTTTTGTTGTAGGGAACAAATATACGTTGACACTTCAAGTGGGGAATTCTTGTTATTTTATTTTCATACTTATTTGACCCCCCAAAACAATACATGTATAGTAAGGCGTTATTTTGTAATTTGCGTAAGCCGACAGCTCTGCCCTGGAGAGAGTGACAGTATATTGAGACGACAGTGAAATATACACAGACAGAATGTTTTACGACTGCGTTACAATATACAATCACCTCATGCAGGTAGTCACACAAAATTAAAAATTATAAATATATATATATATATATATTCACATCTCTCGGAAATTACGGTAACAGAGATGGTTTAGAAATACAATAAATATTATTCTGCTTACAGGATTTATGTATTCCTTTTAGCAATAGCATGGATTATTTTGTTTAGGAAAGAATTCTTTTGAATTTTGGGTTAATTGCATAAAAGTGATGAAAATGAAGAAAAAAACTAAAAGCAGATATCAAGAGATTATTTCAGAATTTCTATGTCCTTATTAATATGAGAACGAAAATAATAAAACGATTACCTATTCAGATGCTAAAATAATAAGCAAAATATTTCTTTGATTTTTTTATCACACAGGTAGGAGATTTTTGAAAAATAAGAAAACCTGACCAGTACAACGAAACTGTGGTGCGAAAATTTACTTAGAAATCCCGCATGGTAACACAATGTTATTTTTATAATAATTGTACGTGTCACTTTTCCGCCGTATACATGTACAGCGGTAATTAGATGTTGTGATATCGATTGTGTCGCCACCTATGTAAACATGGCGGACCCCCAGTAGTAATTTCTTGACATTTCTAAGTTCGTTTTTTGACTTTATAGATAAAGATATAATTTTTTTTGTCGAGGTATCATGGATGTTTGACATGTAAATAACAGAATATTGACTGAACTTTCCCTTTAATAAAAATCAATAGTAATTAGTTAAAAAGAATGAATTTTCACAATTTTAGAAGCATATTCCATGCTAGCAGAAGAAACTGAATGTGTTTCCAGTGTATTTTTGTGTAAACTTTAAAGCAGATGTCTCTATGTTTCTGTTTAAAGTAGAATCTTTTAACTTCATATAATGTATAAATTCTTTAATTTTCCAATGAGTTCATGATTGTTAGGGTAAAGATCACGATCATGTAGATTTTGACCTCCGTATTGAATGTTCTGTTCCTGTTTTATGCTATTCGATTATCAATATTCCATAGAACAGACAGAACACGTCCTGAGCAGGATAATCTAGCATGGCCCATATGTATCAATATCGGAAGTTAGGGGAGGGAGACAATTACTCAGGTATTCAAGACACATTCTATGATGCATTTTATAGAAGTTTGTTATTTTTCGATATTGTCTCCTATTTACAAGAGGATCCCAAACAGTTTCAAAATATAGTGCTTTTTGGTAACCCTGTTATTATACGTGTAGCTTCTAATTGGACATTTTCAAGCTTTTCAGCATCTTTATCATAACACCCATCCCATATCTCGCATGCATATTCCATTAAGGGTCTTACATATTTATGATAAATGTTTGATAAAGTTTGTCTCGAAAGGGTAAATTTTAGTTTTCGAAGAACATTTATTCGTTTGAAAGCCGATTGTACTATATTTTCAATATGCGTTGACCACGTTCCATTTGAAGATAGTGTGACACCTAAGTGCTTCTGATATTTAACATTCTTAGTTAAAAGCTGATAGAGAACAAATAATTGAAGAGCTGACTTAAAACGTATTTATTTCAAATCATACCTATATATGTAGTTCATATGTAATAAGGCTTGATATCATAATCAACGGAAATTATGTCCTTAGCTAGCTGTCGGTAACTGCAAGTATTTGTCCGGACAGTACCTGTGTGTATTGTCTTCATGTTTTATGTACTTCATTGTAAGGGTACTCGTCTTGATAAGTTGGACTTTTTTCTAGTTTGATTTTTGCTGTGAGTCTTTTTGTGTATTTATTTTTAGCCATTCACCACACATAGGGGGAGGGTTTGAATCCAAGAAAACGAGTTTAACCCCACCGCAATTTTTGCGCCTGTCCTAAGTCAGGAATATGTTGGTTATTGGCTTGTCCGTGTCTTCTTATAAAATTTCAGTTTCTTGATATTTGGATTATTGGATGTGGTTTGTTTCCATTGATTTATCCACTTTTTTACCTTTTTGGGGCCATTTAGGGCTTGCTATATGGTGTGAGGTTCCTCACTGTGTTGAAGACCGTACGGTGACCCCCAGATGCTTTATTTTGGGTCGTTTTAACCTGGATATGGGATGTTGTCTCCTTGACATTTACCCCATTTCCTTTCCTTTTCATATTTACAAGAGATTCATAAAACAAGATAAAAATCATATTTATTCGTCTTTCTGAAAATGCATCTAACGGACATAATATACTGTACAGATTCTGTTGCAAGTTAAAACTTTTAGCAAGATCCAAAACAATCCCGCTTAACAATTTTTGAATAGAATTAAGATTATAGGCCTTCTCAAAAAATCATTTTGTCCGCCTTTCGGTTTCGGCATTTAAATGCAAATAAACAGTTCCGGTTATTAAGTCAACACGGCAAGTGTTGTTCACCCTGAACATAGTTCTTATCGTCTTTCCCTCCGCGTATCTCAGCCTGCAGAGTCCTTCCACAAAAGCCATATCCGGTTGACCCGAACTTATCAAGAGGTTGACCTGAACTTATCAAGGCAATTCTCCCAATGTTTGACAAGCAATATCCTTTTTATCCGCTTTCTAAGAAATAAATCTTAATTGGATAAAGAATCTATTATATTTTCCGTTTTTAATTCTGTTAAAAAAATTACCGTCACAAATACACAAAAATAAAAACGAGACGTTCGAAAATATACGGAAACTAGGTCTCTGATAACTTTAGCAGAGCCACCATTTTGTTTACATTGTGACGTCATAAAAGTGCCTAGGAACTGGAAGACAAATGTAAACAATGAGATGTTCTGCAATGAAAAAACGACTTTATTTCGATTTGCAAACATGGTTCGATCAAAAAATTTCTAAATTTAGTAACGTTAGCCAACAAAAAAAATTGTGAAGTCATAAAATAAATACAAATCATGTCCCATTTTGTAAAAAATGAATGAACCTCATTTCCCGCACAACCTTGGGAGAATTTGACACAAAACCTAATAAACTATTGTATAGAAATAAAAAATAAAAGACGATAAACAAGTTATCTGAATTTTGAAAGCTGGAATATTGTAAAATATCATCCCGCTCGCCAGAATATGAAGCTTGGGGCTCGTTCGCTGCGATCACTCGCCCCTGTGCTTCACGGGATATACAGACGTCAAAATCCAGATAACATATATATATCACTTCACATTTAGATTACCATGTCATTGTTTACCGTGACACTGCACTAATTTTGTTAGAATTAAAATGTATTCAGGGTTTTAGTTGTGTATTGTTAAACACCCGTACGAGTGATAACCGTACGCGAAGAGTGTTTGTACCTCCATATGATGGGAGAGTTCAAATCCAGGAAAAGATAACAACACTTTATAAAAAAATTTAAAAAAACTCAGTATAGATATATGACCGATGTCCATTATGTAACGATAACGTAAGCGAAGACCTCGAACACTTTTTGCTAGAATGTGCCTCGTTAAGTAATGTTCGAAATGAATTTTTTCATCTGTTATAATCTTTTAGTTGTTATTATTCTGTAAATTTTATAGAACTGGCACCGAATGACAAGTTGCAATTTTTAATTGGAGATATAGTATATCTCCTTGATGAGAGCTTAGTTAGTTTTTACTATTTTCATGGTAGATTTTACATTGACACATGTTTTAAGACAAGATGTGAACTAATGTTTATAACTTACTATTTTCATGGTAGATTTTACATTGACATATGTTTTAAGACAAGATGTGAACTAATGTTTATAACTTACTCTATAATATTTTAATATGTTTTATTAAATAGCTATATCGAATGGTTTTTAAGCATTTAACAACATATGTATTTTATTGTAACAGTTATGGCATCATGTTTAGGACTTCACATTATGAACTTTTACCATGGATTATAATTAGTATAATTAGTAGTGTTGTACATACATTATTTTCTTTTATATACTTTGTATAAATTTTATCATAAAAGAACTACTTCTACACTGGTGGTTGACGTCCCCGTTGTTAAGGGGTAGTTTCTCAATATATGTATATGTTATCGGGCTCTTGACAGCTATGTATCGTAAAGTATCAGACCATGAGCCAGAATATGAAGCACAGGGGCGAGTGAGCGTAGCGAACGAGCCCCAAGCTTCATATTCTGTCGAGCGGGATGATATTTTACAATATATCAGCTGTCAAAAGCCCGGTAACTTGTTTATCATCCTTAATTTTGTATTTTAGATATGTACTTATTGAACTAAGGTTTAAAATTCTCCCAAAGTTGCGCGGGAAATTCGACATACATGTCATTCTCGCCTTTTCAGCAATTTTCAGCTTCAAAAACATGTTTTGTAGTTTTCATCATTTTTTCCGGCAAAAGTTTTGTAACTGGATGAATATTTTGACCAAAATACTCAAAATAATGTCAGTTTTGAATGTTGCAGCAACCTTTGGTTGTTACGATGTTCTATCGTTCCTTGGAGCCTTTATGACGTCATAATGTGAAAACGTCAAAGCTCTGCAGGATATATCAACGACCCAGTTTCTACAATTTTTGTGACGTCTAGTTTGTCTATTTGTGTAATTATAATTATGTTTTGAACACATAATCGGAAAGAGCAAATGCTATAGATGTTTATTTTTATGTGTTTTATTTCATGTGAAAACTTGAATAAAAGTTTTTGCCTTTGAAACTTTGGGAGAATCGCTTGATATATCCAGGTCAACCTCTGATATATCCGGGTCAACCAGATATGGCTTTTGCGGAAAGGCTCTGCAGGTCTGCAGGCTGATATAACCATGGGGAAGGATCTATATATATATGCCAAATGACCGAAAATTGAACAAGAATGACTGACGACAGATCAAATCCTGAAGTATAAATCATTCTGCTTTCATTTAAAACATTTTTACCTGCATGTCAGTAGGTGCATTAAAGTCGAAAACTAAGCGTCTTTTTTTAAGAATTGTCCCTGCACTTAACAGGGTCATTCGTATCGCTCATGTTTTGGATTCTTCATAATTCTCTAATTTGTGTATTGCGATCATTACCATACGGGGACATTCGTATCGTTCATGTTTTGGTTTCGTCATAATTTTTTAATTTTTGTATTACGATCATTAGCATATCGTATCACTTTAGAGGGACTAACAAAGTCACATTTGATGTGGAGCGTTGCCACAGGAACACATGAAGTGCTTATACTTTATGTATTGCTAGGGCATAGACCATGGTTAGAAGTTTCCATGGCAACAACTCTTTGCAGTATTTGTCCCCACACGTGTTATTTTATCATTATTCCTTTTTTACGATTATTTCTCGTTTAACTCATTATTCTATTCTGATTTTCCTTTTTCTCGCCCCATTTTATTATTAGATTACTTATTGAACATTTTTATTTTTTTTCAGCAATTTTTGGTTTCCATGGCAAAGGTCGCCATTTTGAAATTTTGAAGACCGAAAATCGATTCTACACATTGCTAGAGAACCTTCCCTTCAGTTTCATCCCATTTGGAGCATTTTTTTTTATTTTCCCCGCCATTTTTCGGTTTCCATGGCAACGCTTGCCATTTTGAACATTTGAAGATCGCTAATCAATTTTACACATGTTGGAGAAATTTCCCGTTCAATTTTATCCCACTTTGGGAATTCCTATTCTAGCAAGTGTAGACACGAATACAAGTCTTCAAAATTTGAAAATAGCGACTGTTGCTATGAAAACCGAAAAGGTTTTAAGAAAGTAATCTATAAAATGAGGCGAAAAAATAAAAAATAAAACCACATTCCAAAAGGAAAGTGTATTAAAGGAAATAATCGTAAAAAAAGAATAGTGATAAAATAACACACGTGGGGAAAGAACTGCTATAAATGAGAAACATTGGTCGGTTATCTCCCTGTACCAAGTTAGGTTTGTATGGTTCAAAGTGGAGATAATTTTAATTAGCATATCAAAAGCTCTCTTGATATTTAAATTAAAAATTATCTCCACTTTAACAACATATAACTAACTTGGTACAGGGAGAGAACAGACCGTTGTTTCTCAAAGTTGTTGCCACGGAACAGCTTCAAACCACAGTCTGTGGCCTTGTAATAAATACAATATAAACACTTCGTGTTATGTCGGAACACTTCGTGTTCCTATGGCAACGTTCCACATCTGGCTCCACATCAAATGAGACTTTGCTAGCCCCTTTATACTACTCGTATCGCTCATGTTTTGTATTACGATCATTACCAAACGGAAGCATTCAATTTTTGTATTATGATCATCACCATACATTCGCATCGTTCCTACACATCTGTTTGTTTTGTATTCTATCCAATAAATGTACTTCAAAATGAATTTTGTTTCAAATTTTAGATTCTTTGGATGGTATTTTATTTTACCTTACTGTGTAGCCAACTTTTTGGTCGTTATGAATAAGTGATTTTTTTTATCTTTTTTGTTGTTCTTACTTTCGAAAATACCTCTCGTTTCAATGTTCTGAGGTCTTAGTATGATGCTTATCTCCTCACTATGTTTGTTGACATTTTCCTTAGTATATATCCAGAAAATAAAGTCTCTATATATTTCAGTTATAGTGGACCTGTTCTTGAGATAATATTCATACTCTTTCATACTTTCACACATCTCTTGTGTACACTTTGTTTATAACTTTTATCTAAATTTATGTAAAACCTAAGGTTTAACTCCCTCTATCGTAGTTTTGTTCACAGCTCTATTTCATTTTACAGATTTTTTTGTATTTCGTTTGGTTTTATGCATTTTAAACCTTATTTTGAATATGTTGATTTCCTATGTTTGGGTTAAGTGCTGCTGTTGAGGAATTACTTTACGAAATGGCCATACAGCTTATTAAAATCATTGCAGTTGGAGTTAACATGTGTTATGGTCTCGTGTTCATTTACTCCTTATCCTTCGTAAAAAAATTTCATCCCGTGTGCATCTACTCCATTTCCTTTCACTGTTATTTCAAAAGATCAGCAATAATTTTTTTATTATATTAACAATGAAGGGATATGGAGTAAATGCAAATGAGACAAAATCTCTACAGATACATGTAATATTGTCTTGTTAACTATGTACCCTTTGTTATACATGTATTGTATTAAATCTTGTAGATATATTCCTGCTTTTATCTATAACTATATAAACAAATGATCTTTCAATTGTTCTTTCAGTGCTTTGGTGAAACCATGACTACCTCAGAAAATGATATTTGTATAATATTTAAATGTCAAGGTCACAACAAAAAGAACAGATTTCTTACAGAAACTACCAATGGATCATTAAGAGAACTTCATATTGCTATTCCACGAGAAAATATCGGCATTAATGAAAAGCTCAGCCTTAAATCTCTTTGCAAAGCCCACTTCCAACGATGCTCGAATCCCACACACAGAACATATAATTTAAGTGTTCAGTTTGATAACAGTAGTAAATCAACTCTTAAGGTAAGTTGAAAGTCGTTTTTTCTAATCACAACACCATTAAATGCAACATATTATGTGCAAGTTTCCTTCATTTCAAATGATAAGCACTACACCAGCCAAACAAACATACAGGTGCTCGGTAGAAATTCAAAGCCAAAAAGTAGTTAACGGTCTTGGAAATTAAAGAATTACAATAGAGTCCATTTTTTAAATTAATACTCTTGTCAAAAGGTATTCAAAATAGAATTAAAAAACATACAAGTCTTTCAAGAAGAAAGCGACTGGCTGATTGGAAACCAAGTAATTCGTTGTTCTTTTCCTTAGTTATACCATGAATTTTGTAGAAACTTTGTCCCATGTTCATTTACTCCATATCCTTTCATTGTATATTTCAAAATACATTACAAAAACAGGATAACAGTAAACACCTACAATGGCCGGAAACTACAATCACATGCCACAAATCGCAAGTGAACTGCACCAGAAAAAACAATAATGAAGACAAGAGACAAACAAAAATGACGATATGAACTCGGGATATCCGGACTTGGTACCGGCACTAGCAAAAGCCAGTGGTACGGTTAAACCGGTTTATGGGTACCAAACCCCCCCTTTCTCTATCCCGTTTCCATATAATATAATCAACATACGAATAAAAACCAATACAGACAGACTACTACCTCTATGACCACTATTTTGGAAAAGAAAAGCATATGACAAAACGTAATTTAGACCGATAGGTCAAAGAGTGCTATTATGTATTTATTTGTATTGGGATACACATTGCTTACTTGCGCACTTGTTTATACTGAAGATTTTTTTTTTCATTTAATATACTTTTAATTCAAGAGCAACCCGATGATCATTTCAAGCCAAGTTATTATCAGAATATGCAAAAATAGCATGTGCTAAAAGGTAAACTCTTGAGTACCATTCGCAGACACAGAATAGCAGAATATTTAAGAATACGTTTTTAGAATGTCTGAGTTGTAATTATTAAATGGTGAATAAAAGGATATGGAGTAAATGCATATGAGACAAGGTCTCTACAGATACACTGTAAAAAAACAAGCAAAGGAACAACGCTTTTATTGTTGTTCTTCATGAAAAGGATGAATGAGGAATTTTGTAAACTTGACCCCCTCCGATGGACCGGTATATAAATCAAAAACATTTCTTCATAGTATGAATGATGAACTCATTATAGTAAGGGCTGATTTTGCACGAGAAAACGAATATCAATCTGCACTGTGAGCAAAATATACCATGACTCTGATGTTTTGTTCATTCCAATTCAAACACAAAAGATAGCAAGAAACATCTACAATAACCGAAAATCACAGTCACATTCTAAAATCCAACAGGAAACTACACAAGAGAAAACATTAATAAAAAGACAAAAAAAAAATGTAAACAATGACAGGAACTCCGGACAGCCGGGAATGTTAGTGGTTCCAGCAAAAGCTAGCGGTAGTATTAAACTGGTTTTTGGGTACCCCAACACCCCATTTGTTTATCCCATTTCCCTAAAATATAATAAGCATCTTGAAAAGGAAAGAATAAGACAAAACGTAATTCAAAAAGATGGGTCGGTGAAGGAGTGTTCGCCACTAAGCCGTCGGCTAGATCAGGTAGCCTAGTAAGCTGGTAAAACACATTTATTTATCTACGAATGCAAACTCTTCCAAATCCTACCCTTTACTTCCGAATATAAAGAGGTGTAATTATGAGGTACTTTTGTAATCTAATGAGCCTTCTGGGTAACGGTTAACGTATTTTTTTCATATTTACTGTTTTGTAGCAATGTATGACTTTTCACTTGTTTCAGATAAACTGTACTACATTAGATGACAATGTATGTCATGTCCAAGTTGCTGAATGCAATGTAAGGTTGAGCAGTGCTGTGAAAATTGTGGCAGACAAAATAACCACAGGGCCAAAAAAATTGGTTTGCGATGGGAGACTCATTTTGGATAGTAAGTTGGAGAATCGAATCCAATCCAAATTAAGATGCCAATACATTAGTTTGTCTAGTGGAACTGAGGTAAGGTTATCATCTGAATCAAATGTACAGTCAAATTGTCTACATATTTCAGCAAAAACAGTATTCGTTGACGGGAAAGTTTCATTCTTATTTTCAGATACACAGTTGTCCTATCCAACAGCAACACCGAATTTACTTGAGATTGTTATTGATGGAGACTTGCATGTTGGACGAGACGGCATAATTGGACAAGAAAACCAATATAAGCAAAACAATCTCATTACAGATAATATAAACCTTGTAATTTCAGGAAATATCAGCAACTTTGGTAAAATACTGTCAGCAAATCAAATTAAAATCAAGTGTAATACGTTGCTGTCCTGCATGATCAATAAAGGTATTCGTGACACTGCACACCTGTTTTACAATGCCGTCTTAAATCAGTTGAATGATGAAACGAATGATGAGAGGAATGAAACGAATGATGAGAGGAATGGAACTGGCACTGGGATAAAAGATGCAATTAAAAAAGGAGATAGTAAAATTATTGACTATATTTTGAAACTTAGAGCTGATTGTAATGATTTGTCTGATGGCGAAACTCCAACACAGATGGCAAAACGACTATGTGCACAGGCTTTTTCCAATGAAAAACGTAACCGAAATGTCAAAGGGAGAATGAAAGAAGATGTATCCAACATTGTTATAAATGCGTGGAATAAACGTTTTGGGTCAATAATTTCCCCTACAATTATGTGTGAGATGTCTGGAGATCTATGTGATTTGAATCAGTTTTCATGTAATGAAATTTTGTTAAGGGTACAAGGAAACGTTTTCATTGATGAACTCTCAACATGTACTCTTGGATTCATTTCGGGATATTGTAAAGGGAAAACTAGGATATCAGGTTCATTGAAAATACAGGGATTTAAAAACTATGAGACCAGGGTTTTCCAAATAACCGATAGTGGTATAGTGGTTTTAGGCCAAGGCGGCGAAATTCTGGTGACGGAGCATTTCATAAATAATAGTATTATATGGAATTACAAAGATAGTTTGAGTCTGACAACTGGCGTTTTTGAACAAGGAAATGAAAGTTTGTTTAAATCAGACGGAAACTTGAATTTAAGCATTCAAACTACGAGCACTGATTTTAGAGGATATATTGAAGCTGATAGTGTTACCTTTCGCATTGGAGCCCTTGTTGTTGCAGAATGTTGTATTCAGGCCATAAGGAAATGCACGTTTGAAATTCAGAAGGTTGAGAAACAGTTTTGTAATAATAGAATTCATTTCAAAGGTTTAGTTGAGGTAAAAGAAAAACCACTAGAAGTAACTTCTCAATTCTTAGATAAAAGTAGCGAAGCAGACGTAACTTTTCACAATGAAGTTATTGCAAGGGGATTGTGTGCAAACAATGCATTTGTTATTGTGAAGTCAACATCCATTGCTACTATTTACCCGTATGCCGAAAATCTTGGTGAATTTGAAAATCAGCCAAGTAATCCACAAAATCCATGGCAAATTATGTTCAAAGCTGGAAAATTACTGACTGAAGTAAGATCGAAGGTAAAATTTATTTGCGGAGATAAAGATACAACAATTAGGATTACCTGTCGTCATTCGTTGAAACATTACGGGACAATGGTTATAGAAAACACAACCAATACACACAATCTTGTGAATATAGAAACAGCATGGTTAGAATATAGCGGTGAAATTCAAAACATTGGTCAATTAGAGTTGGCTGTATCTGACAAAATGATTATCCGTGCAAATTTGATAGCACAAGAAACAATACTCATTACCGGAAGGGGCAAAATTCAGAATTTTTCATCAATCAAATGTACGCACGGTCCAATACAAATACACGAAAGTGTTCATATGCTGAATTCAAAGAATGCAGTGTTAGAGGGAGAACAACTTGACATAATTATATCGCCTAATGTATCCAGCATAGAACGCAAACACGACGTTAGGAACAAAGGTGTGATAAAAAGTTCAGGGTCCATTTTAATTGATGGTAGAAATATTGACAACCAAGGCAGAATTGAAAGTTTAAACTCTACGGTTGAATTTCACTGGAGAGGACAAATTAAAACGACAACCGAACTTAGAGGAACAGTCATTTCACCGAACAGAATTGCATGTTTCATTCATGAAGCTTCCATCTTTCATTTTAAATGTTGTGGTGGAAACAAAGATAGCCAATCTTCATTTAATTTGCCAAAATTAGGAATGTCAGTTGAATGCTATAAAGGATCTGTAATTTTACACACCTGTATTGAGGGAGATGCTGATCTTAATATAGAAACAAGGAAGGGGCTTTGTGTGTTGAAGAATATCAATGTACCTCGGCTGTTCATTAGTTGTAATGCAGATTTAACTCGGTGTATCAGTGATGAAACTACTCGTGATAAGTTTGATAACAACAAAAATGATGAACTGTTAAGCTATGACGACATATCAGACGTGTCATATTTTACACGTTTATTCCAAGCAATGTCAAAAATGGTTGATGTAGATCAAAAAATTTTTGAATCAAATGCTTCATTTCATATATCAAATGAAAGTTACGTAAGAGTCAGAGAAATAATATCGAGAACTAATCAAGAAAAAATGAACCTCTTTGTACAAACTACAAAAGAAAGTGAGTTATTAGTTGAAGAAAAATTCTTACATGGCAGTTCACTTGTGTTAGATGGGAGTTTATCTCTGTCACAATCAACAGAGCTTATAGCAAAAAAGATCCGATTTTCTGAAGGCTCTATCTGCAAAATTACATCGAAGACAGAAAAAATACAACAATTATGCCTTTTGTTTGCAGACGGCGACATAAGTCTGTTAGGGCGAGTTTATCACACAGGAAGAGGGTTGTTTCGTGTAGAAAGTGAAAATGGGGATGTGTGTATCAAGGGAAATGTCAGTCTACCAGAGTTATTAATTATATCTGGACAACGAATGGGTGTATCAATCAAGAGCCAGATGGACATCCAAGGAGATATCAGAATTGCACGACCTGATGAAATAACAGTTTTCGCTCAGTCTCGCATCAATTGTACAGCTATAGGGTACCACCAAGTTTCAGAGGACGATGATGACAAAACAGTTCGAATAACATTAGATGGTTATGTTGATGTAAATGGTCCATTGGAGTTTGAAAATGTGAATGAAATTACAATGAAAGGAGTTTTAAAGGCAAGAGGAATAAGTGCTTCCACGGCAAATGTACAAATGAAAGAGAAGTCATTCACCTATCTTTCTCCTATTGACATGTCGGTGCAGGAGAAAAACATGAACATATGTAGTCTTGGCAATCTATCAACAGAAAAAAACTCTATAATTACGTTTCAATCAATAAGAAATACAACCAATTATCTGCATATCTCAACATGGGAGCACAAAGGAATCCTGGAAGTAGATGGAACTTCTGATGAATACAATCAAATGGAAGTTTTTGTGAATGATTTGAAAAACCTCGGGGAAATAAAAAATATCGATTCGCTTTTGATCGAAATTTATTCGTTATTTTCAAATCATTCAAACTTATTCGTTAGAAATACAATGAATTTGAAGGGAAAGGGAAATGTTCGTAACTATGCAATATTACAGTGCAAAGAAGGTGCTTGTAAATTTGAGGAAATAAATACACTGGAAAATAATAAGAATGGTCAAATAAGAGGTTCCTCACTTCTGTGTATCATTACACAGCTGCATAATCATGGAATGATGACATGCAATCATGATGTCCAGATTAAAACACAGTGTGTTAAAAACACCGGCATTATCGAAAGTTTGAACTCAGTAGTAAACATTGAATGTACTTTGAAAGAAGAAAATGGAATGGATGTAGTAACACGACAAACCCAGCTGATACCACAAAGAGTCTTTGATAATGCATGTCCTGGAGAAATAGAAAATAATAACACTGGACAAATAAGAGGTTCCTCTCGTCTGTATATCACTGCACAGTTACGAATTCATAACCAAGGGAAAATAACTTGCAAGCGAGACGTCTTGGTTAAAACAGATTATGTTGAAAGCAGTGGGATTATTGAAAGTTTATATTCAAAGGTTAACATTCAGTATGACACGAAGAGAGAAGCTAGCATCGATGGGGAGGTAAAGTCACCATTACAAGTTAATCTCATACTACCTAATGCAGAAATGTTCTCATGTAGCTGTACTCTTGGTTATGGAAATTATGATAGGACATTGGTAATACCAAAGAATGGATTCAATATAGAATGTCCTAAAGGAACTATTGTGTTTGAAACAGATATTGACACTGGCAACGAACCCAGAGCAATGTTGAATGTTGTGTGTTGTCAAATTTGCACGATTAAATCTACTGTGACAGCTAAGACGTTCTGCTTGCAAATGCCAAACACAAACGTTGGATCTGAAAGCGATGCTGAATTCTCAGATAAACATCCGAATCAATTGCTTATAAAATTAGAAGACGATTCCAAATTAGTAACTGAACTGTTTGTTATGAGTTCATAT
Source organism: Modiolus philippinarum (assembly GCA_002080025.1). Lineage (NCBI taxonomy): Eukaryota > Metazoa > Mollusca > Bivalvia > Mytilida > Modiolidae > Modiolus > Modiolus philippinarum. The sequence continues at coordinate 47,375 of MJUU01061924.1, read as the reverse complement.
GACGAAACAATTCCATTTTGTATGTTAACAAATGGAAGTAGTTACGTTAGCTGTTACAAAAAGATACAAGTTAACACTGGGTTCATTGTAAAAGGTCAACTACGAATGTTATCTTCGTGCACGTTGTTAGCTAGGGGTTTAAACCTTGAAGAAAGTTCCACCTGTACTATTTTGAATCCATGTAGCTGTGGTTTTGATAATGAAACTAAAACTATGGAAAAACCAAACTGCACAATTCACGTAGAAAATGATATTCAGTTTTTGGGAAATTTGATATATGAGCATCATGACAAATGTATGATTTTTCTTGCAAGCAAAAATGGAAATGTCATAATAAATGGTACTATGGAAATTTCATACTTGACGGTTATGGCAAGAAAAGATGTAATAATTGGCAGTAATGCAGTAGTCAAATGCCAAGCATTTGCTTGTAAATCAAGCGACACTACAACAGAAAAACAGCAGTGTCTGGTTATAAATGGGAATTTACAAGTATCAGGGCCTTTACACATTGTTATTGATACAGTTCATTTGACGAAGGAAGGGACACTCTCAATATCATCCGAAGCTGAGGCAAACAATGTTGTGTTCGAAGCAAACCAATCTGTAATTATTGAAGGATTTTATCATTGCAATATTGTTGGATACTGCTTTTTTGAAAGTAATGGTTTTATTTCATTTGCAAAAAAATGTAGATGTGTTATTTCTGCAAAAGAGAGCAATTTTATGGCATACAAAATGATCAGCATGGACAAATCATGCAAAATCGAACTTATTGCTGGAAAGCTGCATCTTACAAATGCAAAAGAAAACGATAGAACGGTACACGGCAAAATTCATCTGAATGGAATTATTACTGTTCCAGACCCGTTCTACAATATAGAGAAATATGTTGGAGTAGGAAATGCCACCGAACCAATGCTAGAAATAGAAGGACAAGAGGTCAAATTGGACAGCATTGAGATTCAGCAACTCAAAATTGTGGATATATTTGCAGCCATGTCGTTTGTCATAGAGTCAAACAGCATTATAAAAGCTGTTGAAAAGATAGAAGTTCAAGCTACAGATATAGAGATTTATGGTCGAATCGGGGAAATGAAACGGCTAGAGCTTATTGCAGAGAACACATTTGTGGTCGGTCAAACAGGCATGTTGCACGATGGCGACAACTTTAAAATGCTTACTACTTGTTCAGAGATAAAAGGAACTATTCATTGCTTTAAGCAGATGCATTTAAGTTTACTCAACCTTTTAGTACTTGGAGAAGTTGATTTAATAGAAGAAATTAAGATTGAAGCAGATACTGCCTTTATCAATACTGGACGTCTGCAAGGTATTAAAACAGGCATTGTTGCTCCTATCGTTATGAACTGCCCTAGCGATTCTGATGTAGTTTTCATACCAAAACTTGGTGGTGATAATCAAAAGGAACTCATAATTGAAGGATTGCTTTGTATTAGCATTGGTACCTACATTCAAGCTGTTAGCATCGATATAAAATCTGTACTCAACTTTCAGTTCTCGTCACAAAAGACAACCATTCCAAAACGTGATGCCCTTGATCGGTGGAAATTAATTGTTGATTCGTCACTAAAAAACCTGAATAGTACGAACTCACATACAGACATTGAAAATCTTGTAAAAGAGGCAATGAAAATACCCAGAGTTTTATGTAATCTTAGTGCATCAAGTCATTTATGCAAAGACATTTTACAATTATCACAAAACATTCGCAGCGGCGGATTAAATGCATTTAAAATGGACGATCTTATCAATTCACTGCAAAATGCACACAACTTCTATTCTGATGTATCATTATTGCAAGTGGTAAAAAAAGATGTGCGTATGAAATTTAGAAGCTTTAAAAAGCGCTGTGAAACTGTTGCAAGAAAATTTATAAATACATTATTTGGACCTAATTCTTTCAGCTGCAGTCTTGAGTTTCAAAACACAGATATAAAGCAGGGTATTCGTTTAACCTCATTTCTTCACGAAGGGGACAAAGCCAGCGAAACTGTATCTGGAGGAGCATACACTGCTATCACAATGCAATTTAATGGGGTTGGAGGTAGTTGGAAAGATGGTGGTCATCTTGAAGCTTGTGGGGATATTCATATATCTGCAAGTATAATAAAACACACTGGTGGGCGAGATAGGCTTTTACGAGCAATTGCAGGAAGTGTGAAATTGAAGGGTGATAGTATTATTATGCATGGCGTTCAATCAAAATACTTAGACATACAGGCAACGAAAGATGTAGATGTCAAATCTACTGATGTTCATTGTGATGCACAAATCAATGCAAATAACACAAATATCCAGAGTATCACAGCTGGAGGTCTAAATGTGAAAGCAGAGAATATACAACTTGAATCTGCCAACGTTGAAAAAGGTATAAATTTACATGCTGACGATAGTATAGTGACAAAACATACCACTTCAAAAAGCTTGATTGCAGACGGGAAATCAAGCGTTGATATTAAACAATGCAATGTTTCAGAAAATCTGACAGCACGTGCAGACGTAGCAGAAGGTGTACATGTTAAAGCAGACGGAAATATTTCTGCTGACGATGTAAAATCTAAAGAAATGATCTTACAGTCAAACTGTGGAAATGTTTCACTAGATGGAAAAATCAAAGCAGGCAAAGCACATATTGAAGCGTCAAAAGGTTCAATTACGTTGACAGGAGAAAATGGCAAGGCACAACACGAATTTGGATCATTAAACCTTACTGCAAGTAATATTAAAGATATCGAGAATATCCTTAATCAATCAGACGTTTACAGAGACTTAAAGATATCCGATCACTTAGGCTTGTTTGTCGAGGATCAGGATGTAATTCTAGCCAATAAAACGAAGTCTCAATTCAGCATAACATTAAAAGCAGCTTCAGTTGATGTACGCGGAGACATCGAGGCCAAAGCTATGACATTAGAGGCAACTAAAGGCACAATAAAAACATGGAAAAATGTCCATATCAAAACTAAAGAAAGCCTAAGTATGAAAGCTCGGAAAGATTTGATCTTCTCTGAAGGTTCCTCTGTAGAAGCTGGTACAGATGTTTCTTTACATTCAACAACTGAATCTGTGAAAACATTTGCTACAAATATCAATGCCGGACAAAGTATAATCATTGACGCAAACAAAGATATAGAAATAACATCAACTGATTCATCTGGTCCCTCTCGCAAAAGTACAATTCATGCTGGAAATAGTGAATCTACTAGTCATGACGCCATTACTATGAATGCTGGGAACGATATAAAGATTCATGCATCTGACGTTTCGAGCCAAGGTAAAAATAGCTTTCAAGCAGGTAACGATATTCTTATTACTGCACATACTTATGACACTACCCACACAGAATACAAATCATCTTGGTTTGGGCTTAAGACGACGACAATTACCACTACAACCACACATGTTGACAAACCAAAAATATGCGGAAATAAAAACGTATTTAAAGCTGGTAGAAATTTTAAAAGCATTGCTGGACAAATAAATTCAGAATTTGGGACCAACATTCATGCAAAAGGAAAGGTTGTCATGTCGGATATTGTTAGCACAACCCGAGTTGAAACTACAACAAAGGTGTTGGGGGGAATTCTTGGATACAGTAATAGTGTTCAAAAAAATGAAAGTTCCCATGGAACAGTTCTTGAGGACGCCTCATCTCAGGCAAAGACATCAATTACTTCTGAAACATCTGACATCAAATGGATGGGGAGTTCTATAAGGACTGCCGGTGATTTTAAGGAAACAGCACGACGTGGAAAGGTTAAACATAACAATCGTATATTAAACCACACTTATGAAGAGTCGGGTTATGGATTTTTTGTTAAAAAGACAAATGATTCAAGTGCGCAAGGAGAAGGTTTTACATTAGGGTTCAATTATCACTCAAAACAAAAATCATACCAGGACACTAGTAACGGTGAAATTGCTGTCGGTAGAAGTTATGAAGTCACGGCTGGCGGATTCGAAGCTTTAAATGCTGTTGATATTGACGTAAAACAAGATATGAGTATTGACGCTGAACGCATTCGGATAGAAGGGGCTGAGCTCCAGGCGGATGAAAAAAGTTTCCAAGTGGGTTTAAGTCTAAATAAAACAGACGCATCATTAGATTTCCAATACAATGAAGGGCATAAGACAACTCATCAATCACTTAATCTTCAAACCGGGGGATATTTGAAATTGAACTCAAAACATGTTAAATGTGTTGATTTATCTGCGGACGTCGGCAGTTTAAAAGGAAATATTGGTAATATGGAAGTCATTACGAGAGCAAACAGCGAATCTAAAACTGGTTTTGAATTAAATCTTGGAGTGGACCTTATTACTCGGACTCCTAGTGGAAAGATTGATGTTGACTATTTAAGCTCAAAGACGGTCGATAAATCTTCAGCTTGGAATATTCGAGACGGCAGCAAAGGATTGGATATTGAAAAACTGTCTTTTACCGGGGCTTCACTTGTTTTTGATGGGGATGTACATGAGTTTGCTGGCAAGGTTGTTAGTCAAGAGGTGCACGAAACGTTCAATCAAGTTAACTTTGGTTTATCTGGTAGCAAGAAAAAAGCATGTATTGAAGCTAAAGTGACACTCGGTGCAAAATGTTCATGGGGGCGCTACGGTTCGTGTATAGCATCAGTAAATGGGACTGTTGATGAATCAATATCGAAGCAAATAAATACTAATCTAAATAAGCAACGACAAGAAGATGGTTCTTTTCAGCTATCAGTTTCACATGAATTCAAAGGATCTTTGTCAAAAAACATTTCCTCAATTGGCAAATCACTGGGAAAAGCTGTACGAAAAGAAGCACTTGCTGTTTGTGCCAAGCGTTTAGCACAGGAACTTGGTTTAGACACAGAAATTATAAATCAGATCTTAACAATACAAAAGGATGGATTAACAAAAAAGAACATAGTAAGGTTTGTTACATCACACCTTGGAAAGGGGGTTTTTCCTAGCGGTCTTATGGAGGCGTTAGATGAATTATTTATAAATGGCAATCCTACGAAGCTTATATTATGGATATCGGGAAAAGCGAATATGGACAGAAATTTACTGTGTGCAGTAATTGACATTCTTCACAATAAACGCATATCTAAAGAAGCAATGCAGATCATAATTAGCTGTTCAGTGAAATATTTCAGGTTATCAGAAGAATTTCGTCTAATCATTTTAAGTTGTTTGAACTTAAATGAAGAAATGAATCTTAAACGTACAGGTCAGCATACATTGGTTGCTCTTGTTAACTGTCCAGAGGGACAAAAAGTATTTGAGGGAATTTGCAAGCTGTTGGATATTAAAGGTCAAACCGCTGAAACAATTTGTATGCTTTTAAAACAAAACAATACAGACAAGGGACTATTTTTAATTGAAATGATAGGGAAGCAATTAGGAATTTCTACAGCTGTGTTAGATGTACTGAAGGAAGTCATTTTAACAAATGATTCTAAAAAGTTAATACAATACGTTTGCAACCAGCTTGGCTTCGACTGTACTCTCACATCTGTTTTAGTAAAGACAATTACCGCAAGCAAAAATCTAAAATCTTTAGCCTTTGATTTGATGAAAGACCTGAGCAACTACTTCGGAATCACAAATGAAGTAAGAAGTTATTTACAGTCATTAATCATTGGCAAACAAATAGATGGAAAAGGGCTCTTCTTATTACTGCAGATTTTAAAGTCATGTATGGGAAAACAATTACCAACAGAACTTAATGATTTAATTGAGCGCATCATTCCGTACATCAAGTCGCCGAATGACATGGTTGAAAGCATCATATCGTTTGAACAACAAACTATTATTGGAAATGGTCAAACGAGTGGAATACAGTTTGTTCTGTTTTTATGTACACTTGTGGGGATTCCCTCTGACATTGTTTCTGCCATTGAATGTCTCCTCATAAAAGGTAACCCAACCAAACTTGTGTCTTGGCTTTCTACAATCCTGTACACTGTAGATAAGGAGATAATCACGTGCTTGGTAGATATAATTTTGGACTGTTCAAGTTTTGAAAGCACCATTAAGGTTGTGTTTCAACATTACGCAGGAAAAAATAATGCTTCCTTGACATTTCAAGATTTAGATAATATTATCATGAGAAATGTGTGTTATGTTGAATTTGAGACATCATTTCCTCCGGACTTTGCAAATTTTGTAATATCACTTCGCGAGAGTGGCCAACCACAGCAAAAACTTGAAAGGTGTTTTTATCATTTAGCAGTTAGATGTGGTGTCCCAGAACAATTAGTAAATGGCTTACAGGAGTTTGTCGCGGTTGGAAAATGTGAAAAGATATCTGAATACATCGGGAAACAAACCGGCATACCTAGTCCGGTAGTTTCATTTATATTAGATTGTGTTCAAGGCAAAAAAGTTGATGAAATGGTTAACCGGCTGGTGGATAACCCTATCAATAGTGTAGATTTGTCACAGCTTAAAGGGACAATACAAAGAGCACTACAGGGCAAGCTTTGTAAGATTGACATAGAAAAGCTTGTTCTACAAATTACTCGCTCTTTAATGCCACAAGTATGCAAGTTTATGGAAGAAATGAAGTTTCCTTGTGAGGTTATTGAAAAGATTGAACAGTTAATCTGGTGTGGTAGCAAGTGTGACCCACATCTATTAGGATTTTATTTTCTTGAAATTCTTGCTATTGTAGCAGGTATGCCAAACGAAATTGTGCGTTGTTTGAAGTCCGTTGCTATAGAAAATGATTGTGGTCCTTTGTCTATATGGATAAGTAATTTATCTGGAATAGAACAAGGATTAGTATTGTTGGTTGTTCAAACTTTAAAAGACGGGAAAAGAACAATGGATGGGTTGGTACAATTACCATTATGTATAGCACGATATTATAAATTGTCAGAAAACACTATCGCTCATCTACAATGCTTTTTGAAAGGAAAAATTCCAAAATGTGGAATATTAGATGTGATTTTGGATATCACAAAGGACGTATGCAAACACTTGGAAGCATTTTATCCGGAATCCATAGAAGTTCTAATTTCGGTCTTTGAGGCAAAAGACTGGGTTGAAAGATCTCTTAATTTGTTACGATATCTGGCATCAAAATTTGAAGTTCCCATTGATATTGTCGACGGATTTAAAGATTTATTAGAAAATAAAGATGCCTCAAAACTTGGCATGTGGTTATCAGAAAGAGTAGGTATTAATAAGGATATAGTAGTTGTATTGTTAAATGCATTGATTCAAAAACAAAATACAAAACAGATTATTAGACAATTTGGACGAATTGCTGGTATTCCAGATAGTGCAATGGCAATTATAGATGAACTTATTCAAGCACATTGTTCTAAACACAATATATCAGAGTTTTGGACTAGTGGAATAAACTGGAAGCCGTTGTGTCAATCATTAACTTCAGTTGTCAAGAAAGAGATATTGGAAAAACAGCTGGGTATTCCTGTTGAACTATTAGACAGTACCACTGGAGATGCATCAGTTGAAAATGAAATCACTACATTTTGTTCCATTTTAGGTAAAATTGGCATACCTGCTTATTTTAGCGACCAACTGGAAGATTTAATTAAGAATGGAGACCTTAGAAAATTCGTCAGTTTAATTTGTTTACAAGTTAATGTGAACGCGAAGGTACCTATTGCAATACTGGAAACTATTCAAAGCAAACAATCTTTGTTTGATAAACTAATTGAAACTGTGCAAATTATGGCGAAAATGATTAACATTTCGGATGAATTTTTAAGCATCATAGAGAACTTTGCAAGAAACAGCCTTGACAAAAATTTCAAAGGAAAATCTGAGTTGTTTAATTTGATATTGGTTTTGAATACAAAGGAAGGACAAAGATTTGCCAGACAAGTTGGCGATATGTTGGAAGTTCCCGAAAATGTCGTCGACTTGATTTTGAATTTTATTGCTGCAGATAGTTGTATGAGCAAAGGTTTCTTCTTGTTACAAAGTTTATTTTCTGAGTTAGGAATATCAAATATTTGCATTGATGATATAAAAAGCATTCTTATCGAAAACGATCCAAGCCCTTTAATGCAGTGGGGTTTTGGTAAAATTGGATTTGAAACATCGCTGAACATGAAGCTAATCAAAACATTACGTGATGGAGAAAACATCGCATTTGTACTTTCAGAAATAGTAAAGGTTGTCGCAATTCATTTCGGAATATCCCTTGATATTGTGCAGTCTGTTGAGAGAATACTGAAAGGTCAATGGCCAAAACATGGCACCGCCAGTTTGATTTTAAAGTTGTTAAGAGATTTTGGAAAATCACGATGTGGTCGGCAATTCACTAATGTGATCGAACAGAAGTTCAGAGCTCTTTTGTCTGTTGCTGAAGTGCCAGATACTGTATTAAAAGAGATGTATTCTCTTTCAATAACTCCAGAAAATGCACAAAATGCAGCGATTACTATCGTTGTTTTCTTACTGAACAAAGCTGGTATTTCAACCGAATTTGTGTCAAAAGCTGAGCGTTTTCTACGGAAAAGGGACCCAGACATTTTAATGTTATTTTTAGCAGAAGGAACTAATATCGACAAGGACAACACAAAAGAATTAATTGATATTCTAATGAATGGTTGTGATATCAAGAAACTTATAACTTACTGTTTGTCTTCTTTGCGAAAAAAGTTCAATCTTTCCAAAACTCTTTCTGAAGACATTGAATTGATGTTCTTTGGCAAAAGCCCTAAGCATGAGTTAAAAGATCTTGTATGCATTCTAAATTCAAATCAAGGGGATAAAATGAAAGAATTGGTCGATGGTTTTTGCAGGCAAAGAGAAATTCGCATAAGTGTCAGCAAACTGATTCAACTACTGTGCAAAACGGGTGCAGGAAAAGATAATAAAGAAGTTTTTGTGTTAATGGCCTGTACATGCGGGTTTGAAAAAGGATTTGCAAAATGTATAGGATCCCTAGTGTTAAACAGAAACTGTGTTGAATTTTCAGTATGGATTGAGGATAAAACTGGTTTTAAAAGACAGTGGGTAATTTTTATTTTAGAGATGTTGTTACAGCGTAAATTTGACAAGTCGCTGTTGGCAAATACAATAGGCCACGTCTTATCGTTGTTTGGGCTACGGCAAACATACATAGAGGAATTTTCTATGATGATGAACGGAGATTTATCCAGGAATAAAGTTTGTACACTACTTTTTCGAATGTCATTCGAAATCATTACCCCCGAACTTCGCAAAATAGCAGTTACCCTAAATTTTCCAAAAGGTATAATAGATGCAATGGTAGAACTTTTTCATTTTCATGAACCGAAAGAATTTGCCATCAGTGTGACCAAAATATTAATGGAACAAGCAGGCATGTCATCTGAGTTATTTTTAGCTATCAAAAATGCAGCTTGTTACAATGAGTACAATCATATTGCCCTTTGGATCAGTGAAAAATCGGGCATAGATAAGGAATTGATACTTCAAATCTTTCAAAATATATCTGATGAATGGAATTTAACATCCTTACTACGTGAAATTCCTCGTTCGGGAGCAAAGTATTTAAAATTATCAGAAAAAACAATTGAATTTATCGAATGTCTTATGAATGGAAAACTCCCGGATTGTAGTGCTGCAGAAGCAATTGCTATTATCGCAAAAGATGTTGCAAAGATTCCATACATAGAAGAGAACGATGATATATTTAGTGCCCTATTGGAAATCATTTCAGCAGGTGATGGTATGCAAATGACGTTTCAGCTTCTTCGATATTTGTCTTCGAAGCATGGATTTCCATGCACATTCTTTGATGGTATTTATGACTTATTGCAGAAAAACGACTGTACCAAACTAGCTGAAATCGTAAGTGAAAAACTTAAAGTTGACAAAAGCTTCATATTAATTGTATGCAATGCATTTATTCAAGGGGAAACCCCGAAACAAATTGTGAAGCATTTACTGGATGCGAATGAAATCCCGGAAGTTACTATCGACGTTATCGAATATCTTCTTAAACACATCGGAACAGATGTGACCACAACGGTGTGGAACAAAGAATTAAAATTGGACAAAATGTTGACTCCTGTCAAGACAGCAACGGTTTGGAACAAAAAATCAAATTTAGACAGAATGTTGCCCCCTGTAAAGGCGTAATGTTGAAATGTACAATCAATTCCATATCCACTGTTTCTAACTAGTGTATATTTAATAGAATTTATGTTATATAATTTACCTCGATTGATTGATCATTGAATGAAATAGATATCATTTATATTTTTAAGATTTTGGTGTAAATTTTATTTTGAAATATTAATGTTTTTTTTATCTCTCGCAAGATTTAAGGATTATTTTTAACACATAAGGCAACATAATATCCCGTCTTTCGAATGTGTTGACGTATTCAAAGTAATGTTATGTGTCATATCAGAATATATACATTACAGAAGAATCAAAACAAATACTAACTCATGGTATCGGAAAACGGAAACCAAAGCTGTTGGTATATTTGGACTGTTTGTCTGGTTGCTTGCCTCGTACATTTGAGAAAGTTGACAAAACTCAAATGTTTTACAAACTTTTAGAAATTGTTTTGTGTGCTATTGCACCTACAATAATATGATCACATTTGATTGTTTATATGAAATATTTGGCTTCATCCTTATTGTGACTTTAAGCAAGGCACAAACTCGCATCTAATATCATATTATATGTAATTTGATTCGGGGGAAAGTTCATAGGTGAAAAAGCTCGAACTCCCCTTATTGAGTTATTCCAATTGATATTTTCTGGTAACGATGACCCTCTTTTTTTCTTTCCTAAGGTAATTATTCTGTGAAAAAGAAAAACATATCAATGGACAGAAAAAAGACCCCCAAAATCTACATTACAGGAGTATAAGTCCCAGAAATTGAAAATCTTACCTTTTGTTTTGAAAAGCTTTACTTATTAGATAACATAAACAATTTGGAAAATTCAAGTTAGAATTTTAATATAGAAGACGTCAAAAGTTTGGTAAGAAAGTCGATCTCTAGAATTGTCCTTCATTCTCCATTAGCTACTTACATGCCTTTAAATATATGAAAATATAATTGGAAGTTGATACAATTTTGTACATTGTCTATTTTCTGTATTTTAAAGTGAGTTGTGACCAAGAAAATATTAGTAATGTGCAAAAATATTTAATTCTGTTTCAATCGAATGTATACGTACTTAAAAGTGAGACTCATACTCCATTAGGATTGTACGGTATTCTATACCATGTTTCCCAGGCATGTATTATAATATTTGCGTAAATTAATTTTATTTTATTTAACAACTGTTTGCGCGTTGGCGCTCTTGTCGTGTATATAATAATGTATATTGTAATTTATATGGTATTGTATTGCGGTTTTTCATATGTGAAATCTATTTGTGTTTACATGAATTATGAAGTTCAGTTGTATTAATTATGTATTTATGTATTATTAAATTTTTTCCCGTTTAAAGGATATATCACTCTGTGTATATCTGTCAAACAACGGAGTGTCTATAGAACTATTTTATCATAGATATGTTGAGTTGTTTTTCAGACGAATCTATATACATATATAAACTTGTGATGTGGGAACAATTTTTGAATATAGTGTGTCTTGAACTTATTAGGAAAGTTCATTGTTGAAGGCGACATGATGACTTCAAAATGAAGAACAAAAGTAAAAATATTGTTTCATTGTTTGGTTTTATCATGTATTTGTAGAGACTTTGTCTGGTGTGCATTTACTCCATATCCTTTCATTGTTTAGTTTATGGCATCTTATATTTTTAGATAATAGCATTTGTTTATCATATGTCTTTTTTCAGGTATATAATAACGTAGTTTCAGAATGCGAGTATTTTTTTCTTGAAAAGTTTATCGGCCATTTACTTTCAAAACAAAACAATACATTTCTTTACCTGCACTTTAGTTTTGAAAAACATGATGTCAGCAGACCCACAGATTGCCATCATAAGTCTGCAGTTATTATTGGTCACAATTTAGATCTTATATGACAAAAGAATCATTCAAAAGGTTCGGTAATAAAGTCTCAGGTCATTTGACTTCCAGTAAAGTAGATGTAAGTAACGTAAGTTTTAATTTATAATCTTAATCTCACTGAAAATCATTTGGAAAGATAGTTTCATTTCTATACAAAAAAAAAATCCCGGAGTTGCATAAAACACGGTAAATTTCGTTATGCTGTACACGTGTTTCAAGGAGTAACCTTTCATCGGCAGCATTAAAATCAAGTAATATGGAAAGCCATAATCCAAAGTAGCCTAAAAAGAAGTACTCAGTTCCAAATATATCGAAATAGGAGGCCAAATCCAGTATCAAGGACATCTACAGAGTGCCATATGCGGAATGAAGTATTTTTAAGTGGTTAGAATTTGACAAAAATAGTAAATTTCTTTAACAGGCAAATTAATTTTTTTTTTAATTTTTAAGACTTACGGTATTCTAAATTTCTGAACAATTCTCTTAAATGCTAAAATGCTTAAATTGCAGAGACACTATTCATATATATTTATATATGTGTATGGCAAAGCGCAACAACCATCAATTATGAAACAGAATCTAGGATAAACCTTGGCTAAATAGTTTTTTTTCTGAAATGAGGTATTAACAAAATTACCTAACAGAATTGTCAAAAGCCAAAGTCCATGGGGCAAAAAAGACGAAACAGGAGGAAACCAACGGAAAACTGTCGACCGCAATGGTCCTGACTTGGTACAGGTATTTCAAAAAAAATGGTGGTTTAACCCGGTTTCATGGTGCGGTAGTGTCCGGTAGCAACTCAACAGCCACTGCGTTAGAAAGGTCGTAGACATTTAAAAGAAATGATCATTCCAGTATTAAGTGAAAAAAAAGAATCTTTAATCAGCGTTCGGACCGAAACTTCAAATTTTTCCATAGGGGACTGATATCTATTGAAGTACTTTTTAATGATCGTATGAGACGGAATTTTTTGAAGCCTTGATTAATAAGACGGTCACAGAAATAACTATGTCTAATGAGAAAGTCTGTATGATTACTCGAGTAACAAAACTTGAGTGTTTGTGCAAAAATGTAGGCAACAAAAATTGTTATCAAATGTCCTCTACCACAAATGATATTCGCATACTGTCATAGACGGACATTGATAGCACATTTTTAGCTCACCTGGCTAAAGCCAGGGTGAGCTTTTGCCATCACTTAGCGTCCGTCGTCCGTCGTCCGTCGTCCGTCCGTCCGTCCGTCCGTCGTAAACTTTTCTTCAAAAATCTTCTCCTCTGAAACTACTGGGCCAAATGAAACCAAACTTGGCCTGGATCATCACCAGGGTATGTAGTTTAANAGACAGCTACAAAACGTAGAAATAAAAACACAGAGAAACAGTGACGTAAGACAGCTACAAAACGTAGAAATAGAAACACAGAAAAACTGTGACGTTAGACAGCTACAAAACGTAGAAATAAAAACACAGAAACACAGTGACGTTCGACAGCTACAAAACGTAGAAATGAAAACACAGAAAAACTGTGACGTTAGACAGCTACAAAACGTACAAATAAAAATACAGAAAAACAATGACGGTAGACAGCTAATACAAAACGTAGAAATAAAAACACAAAAAAACACTGGCGTTAGACAGCTACTACAAAACGTAGAAATAAAAACACAGAAAAACAGTGACATAAGACGGCTACTACAAAACGTAGAAATAAAAACACTGACGTTAGACAGCTACTACAAGACGTAGAAACAAAAACACAGAAAAACAGTGACGTTAGACAGCTACAAAACGTAGAAATAAAAACACAGAAAAACAGTGACGTTAGACAGCTACAAAACGTAGAAATGAAAACACAGAAAAACAGTGACGTTAGACAGCAACAAAACGTAGAAATAAAAACACAGAAAAACAGTGACGCTAGACAGCTACAAAACGTACAAATAAAAACACAGAAAAACAGCTACAAAACGTAGAAATAAAAACACAGAAAAACAGTGACGTTAGACGGCTACAACAAAACGTAGAAATAAAAGCACAGAAAAACAGTGACGTCAGACAGCTACAAAACGTAGAAATAAAACACAGAAAAGCAGTCACGTTAGACAGCTACAAAACGTAGAAATACACAGAAAAACAGTGACGTTAGACAGCTCTAAAACGTAGAAATAAAAACACAGAAAAACAGTGACGTTAGACAGCTACTACAAAACGTGGAAATGAAAACACAGAAAAACAGTGACGTTCGACAGCTACAAAACGTACAAATAAAAACACAGAAAAACAATGACGGTAGACAGCTACAAAACGTAGAAATAAAAACACAGAAAAACAGTGACGT
>MJUU01061924.1:0-22899 GCA_002080025.1 Modiolus philippinarum | reverse complement strand
GCAGTCTTCAATTCGCGGTTGTCGGTCGAGCTATTAAATCACAATATTGCAGCAAAGTTTTCGCGACGGTTTTATTTTCGCGCTTTATTCATCACTGTAAAAATTGTGAAAATTAAACTGCCGCGAAAAATTTATCGGTTTACAGTATTGGTCGGTATTCGACTACAGAAGTTTCTATGAATGAGTTTGTCATAGTGTTTGAAGCCAAGGAAAACCACTTCAATTCTTTTAATTTTAAGTCCGATTTTGATGCTGTTTTTTTAATGGATTCCATCTGAAATATAAATATAGCGCTCAACCATTAGATTTTTTAAAACTTGTTTTCTTACTTTTTTTCTTTGAATTACTCTTATATGAGCTTTTGGTAGTATGCCAACAGATTTGACGTAAGAGCTGTAAGGTGGCAAAATGGCCAAAATTGCTATTTTTCAAAATATGTAAAATGTAAAATGGAGGTAATACAGAGTTGTCAAGAGCCGAAGTCCATGTGACAAAAAGACAAATCAGGTTAAAACCACCGGAACGACCGCAATGGTCCTGACTTGGTACAAGTATTTAAAAAAATGTGGGATAAACCGGTTTTATGGCATGCCAAACCTCCCCTTCAATTGCTGTTGTGTCTGGCAGGAACTCAACAGCAATTGCTTTTGAGAGGTTGTGGCAATCAAAAGAAATGATCATCCCAGTACTAAGTAAAAAAAGAATCTTGAATCAGAGTTCGGATCAAAACTTCAATTTTTTCCACAAGGGACAGATATCTATTAAAGAACTTTTTTAATAATCGTATGATACGGAGGCGATCACGGAGAAAACTATGTCTAATGAGAAAGTTTGTATGGTTTGTGCTAGCTCTCGCGTAACGAATCAACTGTGAAATATTCACTCCTAAGCAGAAGAAGCTGGAATATTTGAACAGACAAATCGGACCAGACTACTACAAGTAAATCATACTTGTGAAGACAATAATTAACATATAAGAGCATGAACTTTGATATACACAATATTATACTTTACAAAAATATTGAGAACGAAAGGGAATACATCAAATAACTAAATACCGAGGTTACTGTGAATTTACTTTCTGCATATGCGCATTTCGACAACTAATGTCTCATCAGTGCAGATAAAATCTAAACGTTTGGAAGACCAGAAAATCAAAGATATTTATAAACTGATAGAGAACAAATAACCAATATGATCTAAATGTAAAGCCAAAATCAGCTAAGGACAGAGCTTTGCATGAGGGAGATACTCCTTAGTTTTCAACAAAATTTACAAAAATTTGGATATTGTAATGTTTCAAATATAATCGGCCTTCGGGTCAGCACCAAAGTACAATGATGTGTGTGTGTTTGTTTCATTTGACGACAAAAACTCATGTAATAAGGAATCGTTTAGACTTTTTGATAAATTCATAGACGTGCTTGAAAATAAGTTCATTTTGCTCATTCGAAAGTTGATAGTTTCCACAAGTTTAAAGTGTTACATAAAGATTAAGGCCCACATGAAGCCAACTTCACCTGTCGAACAATTCAGTCCGAATATTTTCATAAAGATGGCAATCAAAAAGGTAATGATGTACATGTTCATATCTGGCACTACAACGACAAGACGGATAAGCCACGATGTTTACCCTTAACAGATCATGATTTAAAACTGAGCTGTGCTAATATTATAATTAACGTCCTTGGCCCATTATAATAGTACTTCGGAACTACGGTCATATCACAATTAATCTTTAGTTTTCTTTTAAATTTAGAAATGCTATCACAGTTTCATGTTGAAATATCAAGGCTATTCTAAAGTCTTATCGTCCATGGGATAAAGGAATCTTTAGTAAGGGACAATCTAGTAAAGGGAACAATAATATCACTGCAATTTCTCAAAGGATAAACAGTAGTTGATTGAATAGTTGGAGGGAGCAAACTTGTTAAATAACTAGGGGCTAGTTTATGTTGAATTTTATAAAACATTTGAAGTTTTCTTAACTTACGTCTCTCTGCTAATGATTCCCAGCCAATATCCCTATTAATGATTTCAGTTTTAGTAAAGAATGGAAGTCCAGTAATAATTCCTGCAGATTCAAATTGTAACTTTTCCAAATTGCTTGAGTAAATTGTACTACAGCCATTCCATACCTCGCTAGCATATTCAAAAATTGGTCTTATATATATTCTAAATACAATTCTTCTAGGTTTCTCCTGCTGAGTCTGTACTTTAATGTACGTAAGACATTGATATGTTTCGAAGCACTGGACATAATATTATCAATATGGTTAATCCATTTAGCACCCCCGCTAAATGTAACAACTTATGTTTGTGACTACTTGTTATAGGTATACTTTATCCATTTATTTCAAAATTAAGATTTGGAGTCTCTATATTCGAAAATAGTAATATCTCAGTTTTATTTGGATTAAACGACATCAACCATTTGTTTGACCAATCGTTTAATTCTATCAAGTCACAATCAATCACAAACTTAATCTGTAAAGGATCATGACTTGAAACATTCACAGTAACTTCGGTATTTAGTTATTTGAAACACCAAACGATGTATCATCAGCAAATAGGCGAAATTAATTTGTCAGCAATATTATTGATATACACGATAAAGGCCCAAAACAGACCCTTTGGGTACTCCAGCTGAAATATTACTGTCCATGTTTGGGAAATATATAATTTTGAAGTCAAAAACGTCTCTTCTGTTGTAAATTTTAATACTGAGATGACCAGTTTCGTCAAATTCGAGATGTAAGTCCAAAAAGATGTAGATCTAGTGTTTTCTGTCGTTTCCTTTATCTCTAGTTCTGGTAGATATATTAATGGGATCCATTTAGCAAAAGATGCGTTATAGATGGAAAGAACATCATCAATACATCTATAAGTGAGATTGAAGGATCTAGTATCTTTTATTTCATGATCTTTTACGAGTCCCTGAAGAAATTCAGACTCGTAAGAAAATATGAAAACAAGTCTTTGAGTAGAGGAGCACAGTTGGTGC
Source organism: Modiolus philippinarum (assembly GCA_002080025.1). Taxonomy (NCBI): domain Eukaryota; kingdom Metazoa; phylum Mollusca; class Bivalvia; order Mytilida; family Modiolidae; genus Modiolus; species Modiolus philippinarum. Next base: position 19,895 of record MJUU01061924.1, on the reverse strand, counting down.
CCATGGGTATGCAAACTTGCTGTTGATAAATGCATTGTTATTGTACTGACTGGTATCTAGATGTGAATTTGAAACAAAGATTCTTATTCTTTTACCGACCTGTTAAATTTTTGAGGATTGTACGATTTAATAATGAAGATATAGAATGTGTAAATGCCTGTAAATAATTAGGAGTATTTTTTTTCTTCCAGTGGTCTATTTCATCATGGGAAAGAAGAGCTATAGAAGAAATCGTTTAAGGCAACTTTTAAATTACAGAAATCAATGTTATCATGTAATTCAAGTATTGCGATTTCCATTCATTTATATGACCACACAATTAAACCTTTTTTAATATATTGCGAAATCTTGGGAATGTTTAAAACAAACTCGGCAGCTTCCAAGAAGAAAGTGACTACTAGTTTGAGCTTATCTATATCAATGATTAAGATAAATCACATTTTAGATACTTGAAATATATCCTTGGTGTCAATAAAAAGTCTGCTAATTTGGCAATATGATCAGAAGTTGCTGAATTTGCTCTCTATTTTTCAGTAATTTTATCTGGGATAAAATATGCACACATGCTTCATAAAATGGAAGATGGGTTACTGTATGATGCATATGCATGTAATAAGTTATTAGACCGCGAAAATATTAATTGCTGGTATTCGTCTATTCGATATATCCTTGAAACACTTTTTGTGTTTTGTCCATTGTATAACAAACAGCAAATTTTACTAATTTGAAAAAAAAATCGATCTTTTTGCACATATTTTAAAAATCTGACATGGGAATCAAAATTTTTTGGGACTATTCACAAATGAACATTTACCAACTCGGATACATCTTGGTAATTTTATTACAGAATGTTTTGAAATAAGAAACAAATGGAGACCAAATGAATGATTTTCTTTGTAATATTTTGCTTATTGTTATATATGTCATTTTTGAGGTATAGGTTATTGATATAACCAGACACGAGTATAAAGTGTCAGGCTCTGGTCTTGCCCTTCACTGCCATACCTGACAGGTCTTTTTTGTTGTTGTTGCATTATATGTCTAAACCCTGAAACAGCTTTGTCAGTTGAAGTACACATTCACACAAAAAAATCTCTAGAGTCCTCGCTACTTTAAAGTAAAAATTGCCAGCTTGTAGGCGTTTGATTGAAAATCAAAAAGTTCGGGTGAATAATATGATACAGGCTCACACGAGTCTTAAGTAAAGAAGGTAAGAATTAATTTCACGCTATAGAACATCATAAATAAAGACCATAGATCCACCAAAGAAGGTATCCATCAACTAGTAGTAAATGCATTACATGAAACCAAATATAGAGCACAAAGCGACAGCAATTTTTCACTATTAGTTGATCTGACGGCAAACAAAATGCGGGAAACCAAAGCAAAGTGTAAAATAAGATGGAACAGAAGAGATGTCAAAACAACATTCAAAGAAGGTAGAGCAGACACAAATGTCAACATCGAAAAAATGTAGCGCATAGACGGATATTGAACAACATTTAAAGAATGTAGAACAGAAAGAACTAGAATATTGTCTTTCGAAAACGCTGTCCCTGTTTGACACAGAAAACAATTGTTATAGACCCGCTTAACATTCTTTTTAAATCAAATTGTCGAAAGTCACTATTTTTACGAAGAGGAACTCGGGAATATATGGTTGTTAGGTAGAATTCCCAAAAATGAGTAGTCTTTGAGACTTTCATAATACCATGGCAAGACAAAGAATTAATATATTTTATGTGAAGTTGACATGTTATGGAAGAGGTGTTTAAAATCGCATAGCGGGGGGTCATTACACAATTTTCAGATGAAGGCTCAATAGTCTATGATGGGGGGTCAGAATGCCATGGCATGAAAAAGAATAATATCTTTTACATACAGTTGACATGTTTGGAAGAAGGGTCAAACTTTACAATTTTCAGATGGGGGTTTATATTCTATGATAGGGTAAGAATACCATATTAGGATAAAGTATCTTTTAAATAAAATTCACATGCTTTGAAAGTGTGGGGGTGAAATACCATGTTAGGATGGAGGGGGCTCAAAATATCATGTGGTCAAGTTTTTTTTTTAAATAGGGGGTCAAAATTCCATAAAGGGGTCATAATACCATAGCAGGATGAATAAATAAATCAATAAATCAACATCTTTAACGTACAATGTAAATGTTTTAAAAGGAGTTCGAAATACCATTACGTCTCGCACGTACGTCAAAGAAATTAATTCGTTGTTCTGCTATGGTATCATGGAATTTTGAAACCCCATCTGAAAGTAATGAAGTGTGATCAGCCATGGTATTTTGACCCCCATCCATGTGATTTTGAACCGCTTTATACAACATGGTATTCTACATAAAGGATGTTAATTCTTTATTCTGCAATGGTTTTTTACCCCATTATAGAATTTTAACCCCCATCTGAAAATTATGAATGTAAAAAGGTGGATAACAGGAAACATCTACAATGGCTGAAGATTAGAATCACATGAAGTTTGGTCTGTCATGGTAATTTAAACATCCCTTTCAAAACATGTCTTTTGTAAATAATAGATAATTCATTATCCTGCCGTGGTTTTCTGACCCACATCATGGAATTTTGAACCCATCTGAAAACTCATAAATGGGTAATTAGATATTCTTCAAAGTTCCCAGGATATGCTGAAAACTTTTGCAAATCAAACTTGATCACCATGTGGGATCAAACTTTGCAACAATAGACCTTTGGAGCTCCCTTCTACCTTCTAAAAAGGTCTTCGTGTTCGCACGTAATCATGATTGCCTCTAGCGGGATGATAGTTTCTCATTGGACCATAGAAATACTTTCAAAGATCTTCTCATCTGAAATTATTGTGGTTAACTATTAAAATGAAACTTGGCCAAAAAAGTCCTTTGGTGGTGCCCTACAAATAAGCTGTTTTTCAAGTCCTCGCCCTATCCAAGATCGCCGCTATCGTTTAGCATTGGACGTTATGGGAAAACGCATTCAAAGATCTCAGAAACTGACTTGGGTCCGTACCTTAACCAAGATGACTTGGGTTCGTACCTTAACTAAGATTACCCCATCAGGGTTGATAGTATAACACTGGGCCCTTTGGGACAACGCTTTCAGAGATATTCTCCTCTCAAACTACTTAACCAATTGTAACCAAACATAGCCACAACTGTTACCAGTCCATTAGTTGTTCCCAAAAACAAGTTGTCCTTCCGGTTTACACTTTACCGAAGATGGTGGACAGCAGGGAACAAGGTCAAACATTGGACCCTGTGAGATATTTTCCTCGGAAATTATCGGGCCAACTGTGGCCAAACCTTGCCAAAAAACTAAGTAGTCTTTCGGTGGTCCGATTCGTCTTTCAGATTCGTACCTTATCCAAGATTGCTTCCAGCATGGAACGTAGTTGAACGTAGTTGAACATTATACCTTATGGAAAAACGCATTCAAATATCTTTTCCTCCTAAATACTTAGCCAATTGGAAACAAACTTGACGACTATAGTCCTTTTGGGGTCACAAAGATGGTTAGTTCTTAATCAAAGATGGCCGCAAGCGGTCTTCTTCTTCTTCTATAAGCTTCCTGTAGTAGGAACACCACTATTCGTGTTGCAATTAAAACTTAAAAACGTATGTTTGTGCGAATGCGAAATAAAAGGTGACGATTGTTGACTATTTACAGGTATGTGTTCAGACTATATACACAGTTTAAAAGAATGTCACTAAAATATATCACCCTATTTCCCTTGACATGTCACAATTATGGACATAAAAAGTTCAGTTAAAACCATAAAAACCTTGTTTAAAACATTAAAAATTCTCCGTCTTTCGTTAAAAGATAAAAGTTCCAGTATATCTTAAAAGATGATAAAGGGCTACGCCGAGCGCAGCATGTCGAACACCGAAATTTGAACAAGTGTAATTCAAAATGATTTTTTTTGCTCAAAATACCATGGCTTGAGTTATTTATGACGAACTCCATTAAAAATAAAAAAAGGCTCCTATTGAACATTTGCCAACATCGGACAGGATATCAGAAAATGGACAATATCATCGTTTTCTGTATTTCACAACATACAAGTCGTTGGAGTTAAATTTGTATAATGTGAAAATTTATGTTTATCAGCTTGAAGGATAAATGTACCAGTAACAATTCTAGCTTTAATGAATGATTTTTTTTTCACATTCTTAATTCCAAAACGCTGTGATTTAATTCAATTCCTAAACAATTTATCAAAAAACTTAATGCTGCATCGTAAATTAACCTTGTTTGCCCAGTTGTTGGTAATTGGAATTTATTGCTCTTTCAGTTTTTGCTTCCATTGAAGTTTTGTTGGTATATATTGTTGCAGTTGGGTAATTGTCGGGAGATCATACATCTGGAGAACAATTCTGATACTCGTAAAAAAGCTCTGTCTCAATTATCATAATTCACAGAGATCTGCCTCTTTATATTTTCATGCATCTTTTTGTTTTCGAATGCCAGAAGAGAGTAAAGTAATGAGTTGTCTTTTATGATACTCAGCTTGAATTGGTAAAGCTCCTATCAGTAGATAGATTGTAGCAGATGCTGTACGTTGTGGAAGAGATTGTAGAAACCGGATTATTTTTCTATGGAAATTTTCCAATTTATCAAAATGTACTGATTTTAAAGGCAAAACTTTTAGTCCAAACAATAGCCGAGGCAAGACATATGTCCTGTATATTTGATATGTTGTTTTTGGATCCAAACCATTGGAACCATGTACATCAGACCCCATTAAAGCATATTTTGTCCTCCTTGCTAGTTGTAGTCTGGCCATTATGTTAGCCTCACATTCATTTTTTCTGGTCCTTTTAAACCCTAAATGGATCGCCTCATCTGAAGGAAATAATATTGTATCACGGCCAAGCTTCCAAAAATCTTTTTGAGATGTAGATTTTGAATTTTTGCATTGAATTATCGTTTTTCCTGATGTATATTATTATGGTGTTGGTTAGCATACTTAAGGATGACATTCAGCATTACTTGGAGGCTATGTTTATTTGATTTTATGAAGGCAATATCATCAGCACATGTGGGCGTTCACACATAAATATTTCCAAGATGAAACCCAATGGACGAGTTTTGAAGTTAATTCAACAAGTATTCTACAAATATTTTGTACAGATTGATGAGTTGACAGGATACCAACTTGGTGGACGCCTTGAAGCACGGGATAACTGTCACTAAGGTCACCAAACCACTTGACTTTACTTGTAATGTCACATCTTCAATCAAGGTTCATAATACTGGATGTATTTCTCAGTCCAAATGTTTATAAAGTAAATTTTATGTCGTACTACATTAAAGGCAGCTTGTTCATCCATGATACCCATTGGCATTTTTTCATATCTTGATTTATAATTATACTGGACATAATCGTTGTGAGACCAGATGTAAAGCCAAACTGCAGATCTGATTCGTTTTTGAAATAAAGGTCTAGTGAAATTTGAGATTATCAATAGCGGACTCAATTTCACTTTCGTTAAATGGTTCTATGAATTACTCAGTATTCATATTTCCTTCCACAAATTGTTGTCTAATATTACAAAGTGACAAATATGAATCGTCATAATTATCATTGTTTGGTTTACTAAGATCTTCATAATATTCAGCAAAGCGCAGCATGTCGAACACTGAAATTTGAACAAGTGCAATTCAAAAGAATGAGGACACAGTAAAAAGCTTAATACAGTAATAAGTTGGACACAATAAAGAGCTTGACCCATTTATTAGCTGCACACAATCTAAGGAAAATAAAAATTAGCCCTTATATATATATCTGAAATGGTAAGAGGTATGTTAAATTGGTCAATATACTACTTTAACCATATATGATAAGAGGAAAAGAAGAAATGAACCCCGTTAAAATCCAATAAAAATAAAAGATTTTATATATTTTGACAATTGCAATTTCAGCCACTTTGACCCTTTATAGCTAAGAAATGGTGAGAGCTATGCAAAGTCGTTTGATATATATACTACCAAAAGCTTACAACAAGGGGAATCCAAAACAAATAAAATATCAAATGAAATCTGATGAAAAAGAAAGATTTCACTTATTTCCAAAAATTGCAATTTTTGCCTCTTTTTTTTCTTAGAAAATTTAAAAAAAAAGCAATTTAAGTGAAAATAAAGGGCTACGCCTAGCGCAGCATGTCGACCACTGAAATTTAAAAAAGCGTAATTCAAAGCGAGTATGTTCATACTAAAGAGCTTGACACAATAATAAGATGGACGCAATAAGGAGAAGCTGGACACAAACTAGGGAAAATAAAATTAGCACTTATGACTCCTTATGATTCCTCTTTGACCCTTTATAGGTCGGAAACGGTAAGAGCTACGCCAAATCCATTGACATTCTGCTGAAAGCTTTAATAAAGAGGAACCCAAAGACAAAAATCCCATCAAAATCAGATCAAAAATAAAACTGCATATTATTTTGGAAAAAAATGCAATTTTGGCCCCTTCGACCCCTTATAGCTAGGAAACGGTCAGAGCTACGCCAAATCTGTTGACATACAACTGAAAGCTTATATCAAGAGGAATAAAAAAAAAAACCCATCGAAATCTGATGAAAAATAAAAATTTTAGGTAATCTGCAAATTTGCAGTTTTTGCCCCTTCGACTCCTTATAGCTCGAAAACGGTAAGAGCTATGCCCAATCTGTTAGCTTGTATCAAGAGGAATCCAAAGAAAAAAAATCCCATCAAAATCCGATGAAAAATAAAAATTTTAGGTAATCTGCAAATTTGTAGTTTTTGGCCCCTTTGAACCCTTACAGCTTGGAAACGGTAAGAGCATACGCCAAATCTGTTGACATACTACTGAAAGCTTGTATCAAGAGGAATCCAAAGAAAAAAATCCCATAGAAATCCGATGAAAAATAAAAATTTCAGGCAATTTGCAAATTCGCAGTTGTGGCCCCTTTGAACCCTTATAGCTCGGAAATGGTAAGAGCTACGCTAAATCCGTTGACATTCTCTTGAAAGCTTACATCAAGAGGAATCCAAAGAAAAAAAACCCAATGAAATCCGATGAAAAATAAACAATTTGCAATTTTGGCCCCCTTCGGCCCCTCATAGCAGGGTAAGGAAACCAGTTACTAAAAATCTAATAGTAGAATGCTATGTTAATTTTTCATAAGGAATCCTTCAAAAAAACTGCATCAATATCGGACTAAAAATAAAAAATGAAATTTATGAAATTTGCCCCTTTTGGGCCCCATTAATCTTGTGAACGGTATATGCCACGTGAAATCGGTTGGCATACTACAGATTGGAAATTTTCTAAAGAGTTTACTGAAAGAAACCCCATCAAAATCCGATAAATAATAAAGATTCTACAGTCAAATAAGTGAAAACAACCAATTTAACCCCTTTTGGCCCCTTTTTCTAAAACGGGCGGGGCCAGGAACATAAAATTATGACCTGGGCTAAAGCATGTGCCAAGAAACATCATAATAAAATTTGAAAATGATCGGTTTACTGGAACCAAAGTTATGCTGTCCAAAGACACGAAAATACCCAATTTTACCCCTATTTGACCCCTTTTTCTAAAACGGGTGGGCCAAAGAGTAAAAATTAAAACCCCAAGAAACCTCATACTGAAATTTCATGATGATCCGTCCACTAGAAACAAAGTTATGCTGGCCACAGATGCCGACGCCGACGCAGGCGCCAACGCCGACGCCGATGACTGCGCCATACCATAATACAACCGCAAAATTTTTGCGGTCGTATAAAAATGATAGGTTGATGATCATAAGGTGATTAAAAATTTGGCGGGAAACTGAACTCCTCTGATTTTTCATAGGATCAACATTAGCAAGGTTTAATCATGAATGAATGTGACAGAATAAATAGAATTCAATGAAATTCAATGAAATCCCTTGATTACGGTCAACTGACGTCGGAAACCAGTTTCCAGTAGATTTGGGGTAAGATGTTGACAATAACCCTCAACATCAACCCAAAAATTTGAAAGTGGAATATCGTCTATTGAAAACAGACATAGGACTTCCCTTTTTTTTCTCTCCGAGATTCATATTTGACAGTGTTCTGGGTTCGGAGCAATTCCCTGTGTATGAAAAGTCAAAATGAAGAGATGCATCCTTTTTGCAAAAATGCAACACCTCTATATAAGTTGAGCATATAGTTTATTATATATATATTCAACAACAGTCTATTTTATAATAGTTAGTTGTAGACAATTTACATTTCATGTACTGATTTACTTATCTGGTTGTTTGTATGAATTAATCAAACTTTTGTACTGTGACATCCATGGGAGAGCTATTATTTGTAATAACATTCTTTCACAGTATTCCTCTTTTCAATAATATTAAATTTTTAATTGCATATATTTCTATATATTTTTAACTATTTAACAGCCTAGATCTCGCATAGTTTAATGGTTGAGGCGTACAATTAATAGCTTTATTATATTCTCATCACAAGTTTTGGCTATGTATGTAAAAAAAGAAGAAAAGTGCACTTGTCTTCCATTTCAAGTTTCTAAGTTACCTGCCCAAGATTGTAGTATTTTTCCCATTCCTTTTGCTTTCTCCTCAATCAAATACGGCTGAAAGTGGTATTAAATCTAATACAATTAATCAATCAATCAAAGTTATTTATCTAGAATCTTCCTTATACTTGTTCCTGATTTATTGTGTATGTCTTCCAACACTGATTTTAGCAAAGGATGAGTGGCAATAAGACCCATATTTGGCCCAAAAAAATCAAGTTGTTTAAAATAGTGTGATATTTATGGGAAATATTAACTATTACATCTGGCTACAAAGAAAACATATAATAATACGAATTCCTTTCATTTTGACGTTATTGTGACATCACAAGGAGCCGTCTTTTTGAAAGAAAATCAGAAAATCTGCAATTTTGAATGTTCTCAAAGCAAATTTTCTTTAAGTGAACATGGGGCACATGCAATCAACAACTTCAAACTTTCAGAAATTATGTATTTCACCATTTTACACATTTTGACTAAATATGAAGTTGTTATTCAGATGTGCCCATATTTTTCAAAGCACAAAAATGTGCAAAACACAGCAAATATCTATGAAATTCTGACTATTTCCAAAAATATAGCTTTTGAGTTAACTGATTATCATGAGAATCAAACTGATATGGAAAAAAGCTTTATCATTTTCATAAAGCCCTATATTTGTTCAATGTTTCAGGAACATAAGACGTCTGTTTGTATAGTTTTAGTTTCATGGTAAATCTTGGGCCAAAAATGGGTCTTACTGCCACTCATCCTTTTTCCTACACAATTGTATTAATGTACTGAGAGTTTTTCTATTAGTTTAGTCCTTTCTTGGCTGTAAGTGTATACTCCTGTAATTCTCCCTATTACTATGTGTGAGGTTTAATCCATTTGACAAACAATGCAATTCACTTCCTAACTTTATTAACAAAATATGAAATATAAAATGAGTATTGTATATCATATCACACAAATTCTATATTTTAAAGAACCAGTTTGCAGACACAATGCAGGACTGAAAAGGTATAATTCCATTATCCACAAACTTTACCTTAGAATTTGTTTTCAATGCTGAATTATTATATATCTATACAGTGTATGGCCATAATACAGTACCCAATTGTTTATTTTATATAGAAAAATGTCATCAATGTTAAACTAGAGGCTTAGAAACTGAGCCTGTATCGCTCACCTGACAAAATGCTGAACAACAGGGTTTTCAATGTTCTGCATGGTGGCCATGTCTTAAATCAGATTGAAATGAAATGAGTAGTCCTTGTGAAGGACCTTCAATACATCATTCCTGTATAGTTTGGTTGAATTTGCTTCAGTGGTTTCAGAGGGGAAGATTAAAATGTGATTTTCCCATAGGGTCCAATGTTAAACCATGTTCCATGCTGGTGGCAATGATTTTTGTCGGATCAGAGGGAATTTTTTATTATGAGCAATATTTGTTAAGGACCTTTAGTACATCATTCCTGTAAAGTTTGGTTGATTTTGCTTCAGCTATTTCAGAGTAGAAGACAAAAATGCGATTTTCCCATAGGGTCTAATGTTAAACCTAAGTTCCACGCTGGCAGCCATGTTTTTTATCGGATCCGAAAGAAATGAGCTATCTTTGTAAAGGACCTTCCATACATTATTCATTTAAAGTTTGGTTGAATTTGCTTCAGCTGTTTCAAAGCAGAAGATGAAAATGTGATTTTCCCATAGAGTCCAATGTTAATCCATGTTCCATGCTGGCGGCCATGTTTTTTGTCGGATCGGAACGAAATGAACAATCTGTGTTAAGAACCTTTAGTACATCATTCCTGTATGTTTTTTGTCGGATCGGAACGAAATGAACAATCTGTGTTAAGAACCTTTAGTACATCATTCCTGTAAAGTTTGGTTGAATTTGCTTCAGCTGTTTCAGAGCAGAAGATGAAAATGTGATTTTCCCATAGGGTCCAATATTTATCCATGTTCCGTGCTGGCGGCTATGTTTTTTGTCGGATTGGAACGAAATGAGCAATCTTTGTTAAGGACCTTTAGTACATCATTCCTGTAAAGTTTGGTTGAATTTGCTTTGGCTGTTTCAGAGCAGAAGATGAAAATGAGATTTTTTCCATATGGTCCAATGTTAAACCTAAGTTACGCGCTGGCGGCCATGTTTTTTTATCGGATCAAAACGAAATGAGCAATCTTGGTAAAGGACCTTCCATACATCATTCCTGTAAAGGTTGGTTGAATTTGCTTCAGTGGTTTCAGAGGAGAAGATGAAAATGTGAAAAGTTAACGGACGGACGACAGACGATGGACGCCAAGTGATGGCAACAGCTCACAGTGACCCTTTGGGTCAGGTGAGCTAAAAATTATCTAAACTTCATATCCCTTTTATTTTCATGATTATTGTACTGTTAAAAAGAGCTCAGCATAATCAAGGAATAATTCTAAAAAGTGTAGTGTTGTGTAGCAATATAAACACATATAAATAAATTTCCCATCAAGGTTTGCTATATATCTTTGGAAAATTATAACACCAAAATTTGCAGTTTGTGTTAAAATAAAGACAAAAATTAAAATAATTGTGACATAATTATTTTAAAAGAACAGGAAGAAGCTTTTTATCATGCTTTTATTAACAATTCATTTATTAAGAGCTACGCCAAGCACAGCATGATAAGACCGCAGCCACGTGACCGCAGCATACTGAAATTTGAACAAGTGTAATTTAATGTATAATTATGTACACAGTAAAGAACTTGACACAGTAATTAAATTGACACAATTAGGAGCTTGATCTAGTAATTAACTGGATACAAACTATGTAAAATAACTAGAGGCTCAGACACTGAGCCTGTATCGCTCACCTGACAAAATGCTGAACAGCAGGGTTTTGATGTTCTGCATGGTGGCCATGTTTTTACGTGAATTTCCCACAGGGCCAAAATAAACTATCTTCTGTGCTGGCGGCCATGTTTTTTATTGGATCGGAACAAAATAAGCAATCTTTGTTAAGGACCTTAAGTACATCAATCCTGTAAAGTTTGGTTGAATTTGCTTCAGCGGTTTCAGAGGAGAATAAGAAAATAAGAATTTCCCATATAGGGCCAATGTTAAACTATCTTCCGTGCTGGCGGCCATGTTTTTTATCGGATCAGAACTAAATGAGCAATCTTTGTTAAGGACCTTTATTACATAATTCCTGTAAAATTTGGTTATATTTGCTTCAGCTGTTTCTGAGGAGAAGAAAATGTTAATTTTCCCATAGGGTCCAATGTTAAATCTAAGTTCTGCGCTGGCAGCCATGTTTTTTATCAGATCTGAACAAAATGAGCAATCTTTGTTAAGGACCTTCCATACATAATTCCTGTAAGTTTGGTTGCATTCGCTTTAGTGGTTTCAGAGGAGAAGAAGAAAATGTGAATTTTTCCATAGGGTCCAATGTTAAACCTAAGTTCCGAGCTGGCTGCCATGTTTTTTATCGGATCGGAATGAAATGAGCAATCTTTGTAAAGGATCTTCCATACATCATTCCTGTAAAGTTTGGTTGAATTTGCTTCAGTGGTTTCAGAGGAGAAGATGAAAATATGAATTTCCCATAGGGCCAATGTTAAGCTATTTTCCGTGCTGGCTGCCATGTTTTTTTTATCAGATCGGAACCAAATGAGCAATCTTTGTTGAGGACCTTTAGTACATCATTCCTGTAAAGTTTGGTTGCATTTGCTTCAGTGGTTTCAGAGGAGAAGAAGAAAATGTGAATTTTCCAATAGGGTCCAATGTTAAACTTAAGTTCCGTGCTGACGGCCATGTTTTTTATCGGATCGGAACGAAATGAGCAATCTTTGGATAGGACCTTTAGTACATCATTCCTGTAAAGTTTGGTTGAATTCGCTTTAGTGTTTCAGAAGAGAAGATGAAAATATGAATTTCCCATAGGGCCAATGTTAAACTATTTTCCGTGCAGGCTGCCATGTTTTTTATCGAATCGGAACAAAATGAGCAATCTTTCTTTAGGACCTTTAGTACATCATTCCTGTAAAGTTTGCTTGCATTTGCTTGGATGGTTTCAGAGGAGAAGAAGAAAATGTGAATTTTCCCATAGGGTCCAATGTTAAACCTAATTTCCGCGCTGGCTGCCATGTTTTTTATCGAATCGGAACGAAATGAGCAATCTTTGTAAAGGACCTTTAGTACATCATTCCCGTAAAGTTTGGTTAAATTTGCTTCAGTGGTTTCAGAGGAGAAGATGAAAATGTGAAAAGTTAACGGACGACGGTCGCCAAGTGATGGCAAAAGCTCACACTGACCCTTAGGGTCAGATGAGCTAAAAAATTAGCCCTTTTGATACCTTCTAGATGGGAAACTGTAAGACCTACTCAAAATCTGTTGACTTTGAACTGAAAGCTTACATCAAAAGAAGTCCAAAGAAAATACCACATTGATATCCAATGAGAAATTAAATGTTTAATTTTATTTTCATAATAACAACCTTTGCACATGTTAGCACCATATAGCTCGGAAACAGTAAGAGGTATGTCTAATCAGTCAGCATACTACTAAAACTGTTAGATAAGAGGAACCAGCAGAAAAAAAATCCCATCAAAATCTGATGAAAAATAAAGATCCCACATATTTAGAAAAATTGTGATTTTGGCCCTTTTGACCCCTTATATCTAAAAACAGTCAAGAGATAAGCTGAATCTCGTTTATTATTAATAAAATAGCTCTAGTTGATAACAAGCAATATACAAGTCTCATTAATAATGAAACCTATAAATATAGTTTCCATAACTATGAAATTTATCACACCGAGTTAAATAAATTTTGCAAATGTTTGAAAGCAAGGCTTGCCAAGCTTTTAAACATTTGAAAATTTATTTAACGAGATGTGAGAAATTTCATAATTAACGTGTTTAAGTTGTGGAAACTGTTTCTCTAATGGCTAGACGAAAAACACCGAGGAATGTATTCTGAATAAATTTGGCAGGATTTTTCGAGAAACTTGTTCTCCTCCCTAGAGAGTTTCCACACCATTCAGGCAATGTGAAAACTTGATAGAAATTAGAAAAATATCAATTCATACCTCTCTGTAACAGTCAAAACATTTTTAATGAACATATTTGTATAAATGATACAGATTTAAGTCTGCATATACTGGAAAAGGCCCCACATGTCTTATGTAAAGAATACCCAAAATATCAATATTTGCAAAAAAATAAATTCTTTTATAAACAGAACTAGAGGCTCAGACACTGAGCCTGTATTGCTCACCTGACAAAATGAAGCAGGGTTTTCAAAGTTCTGCATGGTGGCCATGTTTTTTATGCGAGTTTCCCATAGGGCCAAAAAAACTATGTTCTGTGCTGGCGACCATGTTTGGATGGGGAAGATATGAGCAATCTTTGTTAAGGACCTTCAGTTCATCATTCCTGCAAAGTTTGCTTGAATTTGCTTCAGCGGTTTCAGAGCAGAAGAAGAAAATGGGTCAAAGACTCAAATGGCCGGGTTGCGTTTTGGTGCTTCTAGCTATAAAATGTTGATTAATTGGTTCCCTAATGGGTCTGTGTATAGAATATGTTGAAAATATTGATAAAAGATGACTAAGTAAAAAAGTCTGGAAAAATATGAAATAATATTGGAAATAATTCCATAAAGTCAGGCGCACATCTTCAATATATATAGAAACTTTCTGTGAAGTTGTGAAATTGCAGGAGGAGTTGATTTCACAAAATAGGTACCCTATGTTAAACATTTTGATAAAAAAAGGACTAAGTTCCAAAGTCCGGAAAAATTGGAAAAAAATTCCAAAATATTTCCATAAGTCAGGTGCACATCTTCAATATATATAGAGACATCCTGTGAAGTTTCAAAGATGTGGGTTGAAAACTGTAGGAGGAGTTGATTTCACAAAACAGGTACCCTATGTTAAACTATTTGTTAAAAAAATGACTAAGTTCCAAAGTCCGGAAAAATTGGAAAAAATTTCCCAAATATTTCCATAAAGTCAGGTGCACATCTTCAATATATATAGAAACATTCTGTGAAGTTTCAAAGATGTGGGTTGAAAACTGTAGGAGGAGTTGATTTCACAAAATAGGTACCCTATGTTAAACATTTTGATGAAAAAAGGACTAAGTTCCAAAGTCCGGAAAATTGGAAAATATTTCCAAAATATTTCCATAAAGTCAGGTGCACATCTTCAATATATATAGAAACATCCTGTGAAGTTTCAAAGATGTGGGTTGAAAACTGTAGGAGGAGTTGATTTCACAAAATAGGTATCCCATTTTCCCCGCCCGCCCAACATTCACCATACTATAACCCGGATTTGCACTCCGTGCAACCTGGCCAAAAATGTGAATTTTCCCATAGGGTCCAATGTTAAACCTAAGTTCTGCCATAGCAGCCATGTTTTTATCGGATCCGAATGAAATGAGCAATCTTTGTGAAGGACCTTCCATACATCATTCCTGTAAAGTTTGGTTGAATTTGCTTTGGTGGTTTCAGAGGAGAAGATGAAAATGTGAATTTCCCATAGGACCAATGTTAAACTATCTTCAGTGCTGGCGGCCATGTTTTTTTATCGGATCAGAAGGAAATGAGCAATCTTTGTTAGACCTTTACTACATCATTCTTGTAAAGTTTGGTTGAATTTGCTTCAGCGGTTTCAGAGTAGAAGATTGAAAATGCAAATTTTCCCATAGGGTCCAATGTTAAACCTCAGTTCCGCGCTGGCGGCCATGTTTTTTATCAGATCGGAAGGAAATGAGCAATCTTGGTAAAGGACCTTCCATACATCATTCCTGTAAAGTATTGTTTAATTTGCTTCAGTGGTTTCAGAGGAGAAGATGAAAATGTGAATTTCCCATAGTGCCAATGTTAAACTATGTTCTGTGCTGGCGGCCATGTTTTTTACCGCATCGGAACAAAATGAGCAATCTTTGTTAAGGACCTTTAGTACATCATTCCTGTAAAGTTTGGTTACATTTGCTTTAGTGGTTTCAGAGGAGAAGAAGAAAATGTGAATTTTCCCATAGGGTCCAATGTTAAACCTAAGTTCCGCGCTGGCGGCCATGTTTTTTATCGGATAGGAACGAAATGAGCAATTTTCGTAAAGGACCTTCCATACATCATTCCTGTAAAGTTTGGTTCAATTTGCTTCAGCCTTTTCAGAGCAGAAGATGAAAATGTGATTTTTCCCATAGGGTCCAATGTTAAACATAAGTTCCGCGCTAGCGGCCATGTTTTTTATCGGATCGGAACGAAATGAGCAATCTTTGTAAAGGACCTCCCATACATCATTCCTGTAAAGTTTGGTTGAATTTGCTTCAGTGGTTTCAGGGGAGAAGATGAATATGTGAAAAGTTTAACGGACGGACAGACGATGGACGGACGGACAGACGACGGACGCCAAGTGATGGCAATAGCTCACACTGACCGTTCGGGTCAGGTGAGCTAAAAAACAACATCTTTTCTCCTTAATGACAAGTTTTTTGGACTTTCCCTTGTACAGTTGTAATTAATTTCTAATTCAATCCTCTGTCATTTTGTTAATATAGAAACAGATTTAGCAATTCAAGTATGCTCTACAAGATATTTCAACTCATTAGCTGGTCTAGCTTTCAAACCAGAGGCTCCCAGGGAGCCTGTATCACTCACCTGGCTTTCAGTTGCCACAATCAAGGTAACATTGTAAGTTATACAGTTGATCTTCAGTTTCTCAAACTTTCCTAGCTCGAACTCCTCCAATATCTTGAACTGTTTTTAAATTCTGATCATGTTTTACTATATTTCTTTGTTGGGCTTTTTTGACAAAAAACGTTCTTGCTAAGGACCACTTTCGACACCACTTTTGAAGTCGAGACGTCGTTTTGTAAATGGCAGTCAACTAAAAATTTTCAACATCTGTTTTGAAGTCGCAACATCAATATCTATTCGGAAACCAAATTTCATTGAAATCCGACAATGTTGAATTTTCCTGCCTTTTTTGGCGGCCATTTTAAAAATGGTGGTCAACGAATAATTTTAACATCAGTTTTGAAGTTGCGACATCAAGACCTATTTGGAAACCAAATGCCATTGAAATCGGAGAATACTGAATTTTCCGGCCTGTTTTTGGCCGCCATTTTGAAAAAGGCGGTCAACAAACAATTTTCAACACCAGTTTTGAAGTCACAACATCAATATCTATTTGGAAACCAAATTTCATTGAAATCGGACAATGTTGAATTTTCATGCCTTTTTTGGCGGCCATTTTGAAAATGGCAGTCAAGGCACAATTTTCAACATCAGTTTTGAAGTCGCCACAGCATGGCAAACATTACATCAATTTACACTTAACCTTCATCTTCTATAGTTCTGGAAATAAAAGACGAAAAATACGAAAATTTTAAAAATTCTTTGAAAAAAGGGCATTAACTCCAACAAGGGTTTATGGATTTTCTTCAAAATTTCAGGGTGGGTAGATCTTGATCTGCTGAACATTTTTGCAATTTACACTTGACCTCTATCTGTTACACTTTTTGAAATAAAAAATGCAAAAATTTTGAATAATTTACAGAAAAGGGGCTATAACTCCGAGATGGGTGGTCAGATTTTCTTCAAAATTGCACAGTGGGTAGATCTCATCATGCTGATCATTTAGCAATGGCGGCCATGTTGTTTGACCAGCTGACTAATCGAACACAATTTTGAGAAGCCATACCCTGGTGATGATTCAAGTCAAGTTTGGTTACATTTGGCCCAGCGGTTTCAGAGAAGATTTTTGAAATTGACGGACAGGCAGACAGACGACGGACGCATATTAATTGCAAAAGCTCACATGGCCTTTTAGATCAGGTGAGCTAAAAACTCATAAATGATTTAATTGTCATAATATTAAAATGGTTCTCATCTAATTTCATTAACAATTCAATGTGACACCTTCCATTCACAGCAAACAATTTCAACAAATTATAATAAAAATATTAGACATAATCAGTCTTATCATTTAAAACGTTTAGGTTTAATGCTGATTATAATCTGGCACCAATGTATCACAGCCTACAAAAATAATATAACTTATATTGCACAGCTGTTCATGTCTGCATCATTTGAAACACATTTTCTTCAAAATTTTTCCTTTGAATTCAGCACCATGGTGTAACATATAAAATGTGTATACTACATTTACTCCTCAATGATAGGTTCCACTGAAGTTTACACTTGTTTCTTGGCTTTTCTTCTTTGGGTGACCCATAAAAGTCCTGATATTACAACAGTACTTGCTCCAAGTCCAATTACAAATGTTGATGTGGGAAAGGTATCCTGCAAAACAAATAATAATGATAACTCTTCCCTACACAAGCTTACTCTCAGTCTAATCACCATTGTATGAGTAGGAAATGCATCCAGTTAATGAAATTATATTGGTTACTTCCCCTACATACGATTACTCCTAGTATTACAGGAAATATTTATTGTAAAACAAATTATACTGATTATTCTCCCTACCACAAGTCTAGTCCCAGTAGTCAATCAGTAGTGTTGATTTAGGAAGTGTACCACAATTTCCCCTACCAAGGCTTCGTTCCCTTTCAGTCAAAAATATTAATATAAGAAATATATATTAGTTTCTTTCCCCGATATAAGCTTAGTCCGACTCAAAGTCAGAAATGAGAATGCAGGAAATGCAGCTGAAAACTAGAGTTGTCGCCGAATGGCAACCAATTATGCCCCTGCTAACTGAACCTGAATCAATATGGCAAGTGCGAATTTAAGTGTGGACACAACAGTACCAGTATGGACACGATGATATCCCTAGATCCCCTTTTTTCCATAAAGTTAAATTCTTGGCCCAGAAATCATTTCTAAGGGTGCTCAGTAACCTTCCGTAAAGTTTCATAAAAAAAAAGTCGAGCCGCTTTGAGTTTTCCTGTCTTTTTCCAGTTTCCATGGCAAAGGCAGCCATTTCGAAAATTCTGAGAGCCATAATCATTTCTATGGGTGCTAGGCAACCTTTCTGTAAAGTTTCATCAAATTTGAGCTGCTTTGAATTTTCCCACCTTTTTCCAGTTTCAATAGCAACTGCAGCCATTTTGAAAATTCTGAGAGCAAGAATCATTTCTATGGGTGCTAGGCAACCTTTCTGTAAAGTTTCATCAAATTTGAGATGCTTTGAATTTTCCCACCTTTTTAGCTCACTTGACCCAAAGGGTCAGCGTAAGCTATTGCCATCACTTGGCATCCGTCGTTAGTCGTCCGTCCGTCGTCCGTTCGTTAAACTTTTCACATTTTCATCTTCTCCTCTGAAACCACTGAAGCAAATTCAACAAAACTTTACAGGAATGTTGTATGGAAGGTCCTTTACCAAGATTGCTCATTTCGTTCCGATCTGATAAAAAAACATGGCCGCCAGCGCGGAACTTAGGTTTAACTTAGGACCCTATAGGAAAAATCACATTTTCATCAAACTTCTCTGAAACTGCTGAAGCAAATTCAACCAAACTTTACAGGAATGATGTACTAAAGGTCCTTTACAAAGATTGCTCATTTTATTCTGATTCAATAAAAAACATGGCCGCCAGCACGGAACATAGTTTAACATTGTTGCTATGGGAAATTCATATTTTCATTTTCTCCTCTGAAACCACTGAAGCAAATCCAACAAAGCTTTACAGAAATGAGGTATGGAAAGTCCTTTACAAAGCTTGTTCATTTCGTTCCGATCCGATAAAAAACATGGCTCCCAGCATGGAACTTGGTTTAAAATAGTACCCCCAATATGAAAACATCTTTTTCATTACATGTGCTGAAATTATTGAAGCAAATTCAGTCAAACAAAGATTGGTTATTTTGTTTCGCTATGGGAAATTCACATTTTCATTTTCTCCTCTGAAACCACTGAAGCAAATCCAACCAAGCTTTACAGGAATGAGGTATGGAAAGTCCTTTACAAAGCTTGTTCATTTCATTCCGATCCGATAAATAACATGGCCGCCAGCGTGGAACTTAGGTTTAACATAGGACCCTACTGGAAAAGTCACATTTTCATCAACTCCTCTGAAACTGCTGATGCAAATTCAATCAAACTTTACATGAAATATTGCTTATTGTAACGCAGAGCGTTACAGATGTCCCCCAAACGAACATTGTTAATTTTTTCCACAGTTTCAATGGCAACAGCAGCATCTTTGAGATTTCTAAGACTTAGCATTAATAACTACACATCAGATAACTATCAGGAAAATTTCATCCACTTAAACCACTTTGAATTTTCCTGCCTTTTTTCCATTTCCATGGCAATAGAAGTCATCTTATATAAAATTTTGAGGCTTAAAATCATTTCTACACATATCAGAAAATATCCCGTTAAATTTCAAGTTGGAGCATTTTAAATTTTCCCATATCCAT
>MJUU01061922.1:0-10960 GCA_002080025.1 Modiolus philippinarum | reverse complement strand
GTATAAAATAAAATAGAGAAAAATGCCCTATCTTTCATATTTATGGTTGAATTCTATCAAGTTATAGTATTGCGGACACCGGTATAATATGAAATAGTGAAAAAGTGCCCTATCGTTTATATTTATGGTTATATTCTATCAAGTTATAGTATTGCGGACACCGGTATAATATAAAATAGAGAAAAGGTACGCTTTCTTATATAGTATTGTCGACACTGGTATAATATGTAATAGAGAAAAAGTGTCCTTTCTTTAATATTTATAGTTAAATTATAGAAAGTTTTAGTTTTATGGACACAGGTATAAAATATAATAGAGAAAAAGTGCCCTTTCTTTTATATGTATTGTCAATTCTATCAACTAATAGTATTGCGGACACCTGCATAATATAAAATAAAGAAAAAGTTCCCTTTCTTTTAAATTTATGGCTAAATGATGTTAAGTTTTAGTATTGCGGACACTGGTACAAATGTAAAATATAGAAAAAGTGCACTTTCTTTTATATTTTTGGTTAAATTCTATCAAGTTATAGTATTGAGGACACCGTTATAATATAAAATAGAGAAAAAGTGCCCTTTCTTTAATATTTATGGTTAAATTATATCAAGTTTTAGTATGGGGGACACCGGTATAATATAAATATCAAAATACCGAAGTTACTGTCAATTTATTTTCTGCATATGCGCATTTCGACAACTTATGTCTCATCAGTGCAGATAAAACCAAAACATTTGGAAGTCCATCAACCAAAACGTATAAAATCTGATGGAGAAAAATAACCAAATGGGTCTAAATAGGAAAGCCAAAATTCAGCTAAGGACAGAGCTATGGGAAATACGGAAAAAGTGTCCTTTCTTTTATATTTATGGTTAAGTTAAATCAACTTTTAGCATTGTGGACACCGGAAAAATATATAAAGTAGAGAAAGAGTGCCCTTTCTTTTTTATTATGGTTAAATCATATCAAGTTTTAGTATTGCGGACACCGGTATAATATAAAATAGAGAAAAAGTGCCCTTTCTTTTATATTTATGGTAAATTCTATCAAGTTATATTATTGCGGACATCGGTATAAAATCAAAATAGAGCAAAAGTGCCCTTTCTTTTACATTTATGGTCAAATTAAATCCAGTTTTAGTATTGCGGACACCAGTATAATATAGAATAGAGAAAAATGCCCTTTCTTTTATATTTATGGTTAAATTCTATCAAGCGTTCGTATTGCGGACACCAGTTTAATCTCAGAGTATAATATAAAACAGAGAAAAATGTGCCTCTTCTTTTATATTTATGGTTAAATTATAGCAAGTTTTAGTATTGTGGACACTGGTATAATATAAAATAGAGAAAATGTGCCCTTTCTTATTTATTTATGTTGAAATTATAAGAAAATTTTAGTATGTGTAAATCTAATTTAAAAGTAATGTATCTTTTCTTAGGTTCATTACTACGGTATATATCAGGACTTTTTTATTTGACGTAAATTATTTTTTGATTAAACATTGTTTATTTAATTTATTTATTTTTCTGCCAAAATTACAACATATTAAGCTTTTATCGACCCTACTCTGATATTGTTACGGCAAAAGTGGAGACAGTTCCCGGGAGAAAGTTTGTAACACGCTATTTCATATGGAAACCGACTAATAGAAGTATTTTCTTTTGTCAAAATTAACATTGGTTTTATCTTTATGTATCACATTGTAAATTATCATTTTATTTATGCTGT
Source organism: Modiolus philippinarum (assembly GCA_002080025.1). NCBI lineage: Eukaryota > Metazoa > Mollusca > Bivalvia > Mytilida > Modiolidae > Modiolus > Modiolus philippinarum. The sequence goes on along the minus strand of MJUU01061922.1, from coordinate 9,232 downwards.
GAAATTTAGAATATCTCGACTTTTATTGCACGCTGATATTTTCATTTCGAGTTCGTTTCATCAAAATATATAAGATTTTTTTACCGACAGGGTGCACGTTACACGATACACGATTGAGAACTTTCTGTATCATTCATCGTGCGAATCGTGTGCGCTCAACGTGTGAACCGTGTGCGTTCATCGTGTGAATCGTGTGCGTGTGGTAGGGAATGTTGAACGTTTCCATCGCTGTAGTGACGTCATCAGGTAATTAAATAAAAACCCTCCTTATTAATTTACAGAAACACTGAAAAGGTCAGTTGAAATATTTCAAAAATTAATATTTAAAAGTTAAAACACTATATAAGGAATAATACATGGCAAAATCCGTATCACATGGCATATCATCCCGAGGGCCTCTGGCCCGAGGGATGATATTGGTCGAGGGATGATACGGCATGTGATATGGATTTTGCCAAGTATTATACAGTTTATCATATATTTAAACAGAGGACAACTTTTAATCCCAAAAATACTGCCAAAAATTGAAATTGGTAAAAGACAATGAAAGTATTTTGAAGAGGAAAATTTTAAAATAGGTGAAAAGTACTGTAGGTGGTTGGAATAAATCCTAACATGTAAAGGGAAAAGTTTTGCTAGCTTTTTAAACTGATCCTCACATGACAAAAAGATCACCAAAAAAATTGTTTCTTTACCTACCAAAAAAATTGTTTACCCCCCAAAAAATGTTTGCCCCCCCTCCCCCCGAAAAAAAAATTTAGCCAAATTTTTTTTACCCCAATTTTTTTAATAAATCAGTCGAAATTGAGAAAAAAAGTTTTTGAAAAAAGGTATGATACAGGGCTAGCCATGCGATAAACGGTAAGCCATGCGATAAAAGGTATGCGATAAAGGGTATGACGTCATTGTGTGTATACAGAATGAAAGTCGTGCACTGTATCACATATTCAAAACGTCCGTATTTATTACAAAACATATGATAAAGTATAATTACAGTGTGTATAATATGTACATGCAATTGATTCTTTAAATAAATTTTTAATAAATCTCTTCGACAGAATAAATTTCCAGCAGAGTGTAAGGTAGCAAATATAATAGCTATTTTGATACCCCGCCACACGAAGTGGCGAGGTATTATGAGATACCCTCAGTCGTGTGTCCGTCTGTCTGTCCGTCCGGCCGTCCGTGAGTCCGTCCGTCCCCCGAAGGTTTCCGACTGATAACTTGTGAACGAAATAACATAAGATCTTCACACTTGGTATGTGACTTGTTTACCACAAAACTCAGAGGTTCAGAGGTCCAAGGAGTCCCTTGAAACTTTGAAATTTTGCAAATGTTAGGGTTTCCGACCGGTAACTTTTGAATGAAATAATATTTTGTCTTCAAACTTGGTATGTAATTTGTTAACCATACAAAAAAAAAAACACAGGCCTAGTTCAAATTGGAGTTCAGAGGTCCAAGGGGTTCTAGAGTAATGCCCCTTTAAACTTAGAAATTTTGCGAATTTTAGGGTTTCTGACTGATAACTTGTGAATGAAATAATTTATTGTCTTCAAACTTAGTATGTAACTTGTTAATAACAAAACACAGGCCAAGTTCGAATTTGAGTTCAGAGGTCCAAGCGGTCCTGGAGTTATGCCCTTGAAACGTAGAAATTTTGCAAATTATAGGGTTCCTGGCTGATAACTTTTGAATGAAATAACATACTGTCTTCTATTTTGGTATGTAAGTTGTTTGCCATAAAACACAGGCCATGTATAATTTTGGTTCAGAAGTACACAGGGATCTTTAAACTTTGAAATTTTGTAAAACGTGGCGGGGTTTCATGTAATGCACCATTACCATTTTTAAGAAGGGAAATAATTCACTCCCATCCAATTATAGGCCTATATCACTGATTAGTTGTGTCGAAAAAATTATGGAACCAGTAGTATATAAATATATTTATAATTATTCAAATTAAATAAGTTAATTTATGAACTTCAATCTGGCTTTCTCCCAAAACGTTCTTCCGTTTACCAGCTAATTGAAATGTACAACTGCATTCTTGATTCCTTGGAAAAAAGAGAATTTTTGGGGGTTTTTTTTGCACTTTTTGAAAGCATTTGATAAAGTTTGGCATAAAGAGTTACTACACAAAATGAAATCAAATGGAATTATGGGAAATTTACTGAATTTTGTTTGAAAGTTATCTGCATGAAAGAAAACAGAGAGTAGTTATAAATAATTGTAAATCGTCTCTTGAACCAGTAAGTGCAGGTGTCCCTCAGGGGTCTGCGCTGGGTCCTCTTTTATTTATTATCTATATAAATGATATTGCTGAAAAATTGAAATCCATTTGTAGGCTTTTTGCAGATGACACTTCGTTGAATTATTCAGGTAATGACTGTGAACAAATGCAGTCTGTTATCAATCATGACCTGAATGAACTATACGAATGGTCTAGAAAATGGATGATGAATTTCAATCCAAATAGAACCGAAATAATGCTTTTTTCAAATGTTCAGTCCCCTGATTTATCTTTTACATTTAATGAACAAAATATACATGTTAATCAGAGCCATAAACATCTTTGGATCACATTTAGTAGTGATGCCAAATGGAATATTCATACTGAACAAATTGTGACTTCTGTATCAAAACATCTGAATGTTCTTCGTAAAATGAAATTTAAGCTCCGTCGAAAGAATTTAGAAAACTTATACTTAGTATATATCAGACCTTTATTTGAGTATGCCAGTGAGATAGGGAATAACTGTGGAATTGTAAATGCCTCTAGACTTGAACAATTACAACTCGAGGCAGCCAGAATTGTTAAAGGTCTCACATCCTTCATTGCTTGTGATAAACTGTAAAATGAAACTGTTTGGGAACCATTCGGAATTCGAAGAGTTAAAAGAAAGTTATAACTTTTTACAACGTAAAAAACAACAAAGTCCCTTCGTACCTCCATGACTTGATACCACCATGTATGACTACCTATCCTCTGAGAAATGCAGAAGATATCATGCTCCCGTTTTGTCGCTTGTCGTCAACATTGGATTCATACATTCCATTAACAATTAGATCGTGGAACAACCTAAGTCTAGAATGTTCCGACTTACTTTTCATTTGGAGTTAGAAAATTAAATATACTCTTAACTCAACTTATATGTTATGCGTCCTTTTTGAATTATGAGTTATTTCGAGTTAATAAAATATCGGACCCAGCATGTCGTTGTGGGGCAACTATTGAAAATTCTTCCATTATTTCTTTGAATGTCTTAACTATATATATCAAAACAATTCACAAAGAATCTTGGATGATTACCAGCAACATGTCCTATAGACTTAGATTTACTTACAGCTGGTAATGTTGATGAAAATGAACGTATTGTCAAACATATTCAAACTTATATTAAAGGGACAAACCGATTTCTTGTGACATAATTGCATGTATTTCATGCATAGACACAGACAAGCAAGCAGTGACATTATCTCTTTTTTATTCTATTTTTTATCATAATGCTTTATCTTTTTTCTTTAGGTTATTTTTCATATATCTCTTTAAATGTTCATATTGTTTAACTACATCTTTTATCTACATGTAAATGCACGAATTTATAGCTACTGTATTGTTTATTTAATTATTTAGGAGAAGACATTATAAGTTGGTATAACTTTTGCCTTCTCCTTTTTGCTATTTTGAGCTAATAAAATACGTTTAATCTAATTGATTCTATTAAAAATACATCAAAATGAGTTAAGCAACATTCATAGAAACTTGCCATATGCATTACTATTTTATATATTTTTTGATATACTGTTTTCTAGTCAATCTTGAAAAATAAAGTAGGTCATGTGATCAGTTCTCCATTAATCAAATTTCTGAAACGATATAAAATTAATGTTGGTGTATGTTATACAGTTAATAAATAAATAATAACCGAAGTTACTGTGAATTTACTTTCTGCATATGCGCATTTCAACAACTTATATCTCTTCAGTGCAGATAAAATCTAAACGTTTGGAAGACCATAAACTCAAAGATGTTAAAAAACTGATAGGGAACAAATAACCAATATGATATAAATTGTAGCCAAAATCAGCTAAGTACAGAGCTTTGCATGAGGGAGATACTCCTTAGTTTTCAACAAAATTTACAAAAATTATGATATTAATAAGTTTAGATTTTTATAATTAAGATATTAATAAATTTAGATTTTAATAAGTTATAGAACGAGATAATATCTTCGTTTATTAAGACATATAACTTACATTAGCATGGCGTGATAGTATTTCGCATTGAGGTTTTTTGATGCATGCCCCTTATAGGCTTCCTTACACTTATGTCAATTTTACACAGGAGTAGGGGTAAGATTTATCGATTATTAGTATTGAAATAACACTGAAGTGGATTCTTCGTAAAGTTTATACCATAGACTACCATAAATAAAATTGGCGGTACAAATCAACATTTTGAAGAACTAAACGATTTTCTAAAAAAAAACCTGGGACTATTTGTCTCGGCAGGAAAAACAAAAGTTTTCAAAAATGTAGTTTGAAGAGTCTAAAAAGAATATCACAGCATTGTATGCCCATGGTAACTTGTTTTGCTTTTTTACTTTGAAGAAGGAGTGTCAAAGGACTTATGAAATTGGCAGTGGTTTAGTGGGGGTTATTCCAGCCCATTGCCTAGAGGTTAAAGTAATTAATGAATGTCTGATCAGAAAGTTCCTGCCAGTCACGGAACTTGAAAATTGTTTTCATGTGTCTTGTTTATGAAACATGCGATGAACTCGGAAGATTTGTAAACACTTTGGAATTAACCGATTAATATTATAGATAATTTAAATAAAAAGTCTATTCCACAAACATGGACAAATGCATCATTCAGCTACATCTGATGATGAAGTCGTGGCAAAAAATGAACATGTCTGCAGGCCAAATTTTAAACGAACTGGCTATGATTACCTGGATTTACCTGTTCCGGCCTCAGGTAACAATAATTATTTTTATTAGGATTACTTTTCCAGGTAAGTGTAGCCAGTGCTTTGAAACAGAATGAAACAGTCGCTATTTTCTAAAGGTGGTTCCAACCGTTGATTTTTGACATTTGGTCGAATACAGACTCCTCTGTTTTTTTTATCATATCATAGCAAAGTATTTTGCCCATGAACACCCACTATTCATGTTATATTCTAAAAGCATAGATCTTAAACGAATTTCAGAAAAAAATTCAAGAAATTGACATTACTCCTTCACTCGATTTTTTAAGTTCACGAATTCCAATACAAAGTCTATTAAAGACCTAGAAAATTGTCATTTTATCCTTTTTTATTTTTTTTTTATCGAAATTAAGTGCACATGAATCTATCAAGTTTTTCTTCTTTCATTATATCCTACTAATTCAGAACATTTTAATGAAATTCTCATTACGGTGAATGCGAATACCGAAGCAAGAACGAGGAGAGGGGAATTCTAGAATCATAAATCCATATATTCAACACTAATTGAGACAGTTTGACAAAGACAAAACAAACACAAATGAACAAGAACGACACATAACTAAAGCACTAGCAGTGTGAAGCCCTACACAAACTGAGGTATCATCAGTTGCTCCGGAAGTTTAAGCATGATCTGCTCCATGCATTTCACCCGTCACACAGCCAATTGAAATATGATGTTGAATATCTGTTGGGTTGTTGATTGGTTTTTATCATTTACTAACCCACAGACAAAACCAATTAGAATCAATGATTCAAGTTAATTTAACCCACCATTTTATTTATAAAATGCCCGTTCCAAGTCGGGAATATGATGGCTTGCCAAAAATGTTCTGTGTTGGATTGTGTTTCACTGATTCTGTCATATATTATACGGATTCTCCCTTTGATCGATTCGGACTTTTGTTGTCACTTTTATCTATAAGCCTCAAACAGCACCAATAGGAAAGTTTGAAAAGCATTTGTGTATATCTTAAGTTTCAGACAATAACATCGACAAATCTTTACCACAAACATAAATGACGAAGACAAAAATAAAAAATAACAGCTTGATATACAAGACAACACAGAAAACAAAACCACTGACAGAGTGAACTTCCTCTAAAAACGGAGAGTATCACCAGGTGTTCCGGATAGATAAGCATGATCTGCTCCACACTGGGCATCCGTCACACTGTTAGTGAAGAGTTCGTTTTGTCACCGTGAGTCGGTGGAAGTTGGCCCAGTAATGAACTCTGAAAACTTCCTTGAGCTATATTTACTATTGTAATATATTGAAAACAAAGGAAATGGAGCCAATCTCCAGGTTAAAACGACCCAAGGTCAACGTACGGTCTTCAACACAGCGAGGAACCTCACACCACATGGAAAGCCCTAGAAGGTCACCACAAACGTTTTTTAAAATAGTGAATATATCAATGGAGACAAACCACATCCAATAACCCTAATATCAAGAAACTAAAATTTTATAAGAAGACGAGGGCAATCCAATATACAAGACACTGATCCCATACTCACCGACATAATATTTCTGACGTATCTCGTTGTAAATTTCTGTGTCTTTTTTTGTATGCTGCGGTTTACCACAAATGTAAACCCAGTTTTAGGATGATTTTAAATTCAAATGTTCCATTGCCATCATAGTGCAGCAATTTTTTTCCCATTCCGCCCCTAAATGAAGCCGGATAACGAACCGTAATTTTTTTACAGGACTACACGATTTCTTGTAGACTGGTTCCAGAAAACTATTATTTATAACAAACTCTGTCCACCATCGCTTGAAAAAGCTTAACATCACAAAAACACGTTCTTTTAACATTGCTATCCTCGCTTTATAGATTTTATTAGAGATATCGAATGCTGGGTATTTTATAATATCATTTTTTTGTTTTGTGACGGAACCTTTTGTATATTTGTTAATCGAATTTGTACAACTACAATTTGTAGTTGATCTGTATGCTTTGCTTAAATTCATGTTAAAATGGAATAACACTCATTTTAGATTCACGCCATCAAACTTTTCATCCATTGTCTTGTATACACATGGACCTGTTAAGACGTTCTTAACCCTTTAATTAACAATAACATTCCAAATACATGTATTTTATAAAGCTTAATACAATTTTTAAATGTGACAATGGTAACTTTAAACATGCAGCATTTTTTTGCAGATTGAGATTTGGTTTAGGCAACCAATGGTGATTGTGTCAATCAACAAATGCACGCAAAGTGGGCAAGAAACATTGGATTCACTGATTTTGTTTTATTTTTTAATCAAACTGAATTTGAGTAAAAACAACTTTTCCAAAATATTAAAATCTGATGCTTTTTAATAATAATGCATTATACAAATGCAATGCAGTCATGAAAACGCAGTAAAAAGATTCCTCAATATCAGGAAAAGGAGATACTTACTTAAAAGTAAATTAAATTTTCTTAATAAAAACAGCTGAAATTACTTTTTGCAGCCTTTTTTAAAGTTTTTATTTTTTCAATTAATACTTTGCTGCAGACATTTGATATTTGGTTTTAAAAATTCTTTCTTTCTTAATTATTTTTTTTCAGACGCATGGGAGTAAAAATAATATAAAACATCTATCTCTTTCCTTACTGTTTTGAGGACTTCCAGAATGTCTTCGTGGAGTTTTTTGTTGTGCCTAATGCTAACATCGAATTATATCAAATATATAGGATATTCAGCCAATTGAAAAGGACCCTTAATATCAACACAGTTTACTCGAACCGAAACTCTCCGAACTACCACCTGTACTAGGGGAAACTCTTACAAAACGTACACCAACCTGTACCCAGAACACAACAATCAATCATCAAGTCACAATTCGAACGAACTTACGACAAAAAATGAACCAACTATTCCAACTGAAAGTGTTTGTCAACGTTGGTGGAAAAATGATAAGTGTTCAGATTTCGGTTCATGCCAGTATGTTTCTCGGTTGAAATTTTAATACTGTAAATGTGACAAAGTATGCTCTATATATAATGACTGTTGTTACAATGCCTCCAATAGAAACAGTTTGACACATGACTTTTCCGATTTCACATTTGAATGTTTACGATACAATACCAGAATTAAACATATCGGAACGTATGCGCACCAAATGTCCTGTGGCATGGACGTCTGTCAAAAATTATTCTTTATGCGAAAATAATTAGAAAATGGCTGTAAAGGTTTTCGATGCAAATGGTCGCATTTTCAAAAATAAATATTGCGCATAATGTCATGGAAAATTTCATTTTTAAACTCGTCCAATCGAATTTTCGAATGTCAATCAGGGACAAAAATATGTCAATGGCAAAAAGAATCAGATTTTATATTTTAATGCAAATACTGATAATGAGTACATAATACCTGATGAATCTCGAAAGTGCCTCATAATGGAGTCAGACAACAATAAAGACCAAGACTGTCAACAATACGCACATAATCCAGTTGCTTTTTTGTTTTTAGACCATATATACATCATAATATGTACTGCGTTTAACCTGAAAACAGATACGATCTGTCATGTGTTGTATTTGTTTTAAACATTGACTCTTTAACTGACGTGTTTTTCCCTCTAACAGTGTTGTTCTCTCCCGACGAGGAATCGCCTGAAGTTTGTTCGACAGAGGTAATGTAAATTAATTAAATAATATATGGTTATAATTCATTGCATACATATATACAGAATAACGAACTTACTGTTAATATATATGCGCATTTCGACAACTTATGTCTAGTCAGTGCAGATTAATTCAAAACATTTGGAAATCCATAAACCAAAATATGTGTCTAACCTGACAGAGAACAAATTACCAAAAATGATCTAAATAGAAAAGCCAAAATCAATAAATGAATAACAAAGTCCAAATATGCAGTCTGCAGAACCTAATAATATGGCCTTTACATCTGGTTCAATTTGAAATTTGGACAAAAATGTTTGAGTTTTAATTAGAAATTTGAATATTGTAATCCAGAGACGTCAAGTTTGGCATTTTGAAGTTTTATCGTGAATTCTCTTGGTTATATGTCGTGAATTCGGACAATATTTCCTATTGCGAAATTAAGAAAATTATATAAAGAAGAATAAAAAAACAATAATAATAATTGTAATAATAATAAGTACTAAACAAAGCTAAAACTTAGAGACAAAAATATAGAACACATACAAAATTGAAACTGAAAAGACCACGTAAACAAGTCGCCAAGCATTATCTTCTGCTTATAGGAACATTCAAAAATTTGA
>MJUU01061921.1:0-26219 GCA_002080025.1 Modiolus philippinarum | reverse complement strand
AATGTAATATTTTATTTTATTTCATTATATCACTATGTACCATATTGAACAAGAAAAAGATGTTTCATGGTTGTTATAAAATAAGTCTAATATATTAATTTTAAAAAAAAGACATAGATATATTTTTGATTTTTATGCTCATCTTATCTTTTGTCTAATTTGGTCCACTGTCTGACAATTAGAAAATTAATTTGTAAATGATAGGTAAAAATTACAGGTAATAATCATGATTAAATGCACCTGGCCTCTAGATCAGTGACAACTTTATTGGGGTCTTAATAACTAAAACAACAAAATTTCAAGGAAAAGTTTATTCAAGAATACATTTAGGTATACTGTCAAAGGTTGGAAGTAATAAAATGTTGTAGATGGTTTCCTGTTCTATAGAAAGGTCTAAGAACTACATATGGAAACAAAATAAATTGTCCAGTGAAGGTAATTTTAGGTATTCTATGCATGGCTAGAATTAAAGTATGGCTTTTGACTTCAACTCTGAGATACATTAAAAGAAGTCTGAATATAACAAAAAAGAAAAAAAATACAAAAACGTAAGAAAATAATAACAATTTTAAAAAAAAAGAAAAATGAGAGAAAAAAAGCAAACACACCTATTTAGTGGAATGTAGGAAAAAAAGTCACAGGAAAAAAAGTCACAAGAAAAAAGTCATAGGAAAAAAAGTCGCAATGTATATTTGCATAGTTGCTGCTGGTTTCAGAAAATAGGTCACCATTTATATATTTTTGGTGATATTATGGGAAAGATAGTAACATTTTTCCAGTTTCTAAAGAATTTGGTTGTTAGGAAATGTTTATTCAAGCATTTCTTAAGTGTCAAAGTATTAAAGTGGTACAAAAACAATAGCAGTAATAAGTTTTCACAGCAGTAAAGGAGGAAGAATTTTTATTATTCAAAGGGGGTATAATCTGATGTCATTTACCTTGAAAACATACTCTTATAGTGTCACAAAATATTGTTTTAACTTTTTTATATTTAATTTATTAAATGGCACGAACTTTCAAACAAGAATTTTGTCATCCAATAAGTAATAGTAATAATAACATTTTAATAAATATAGTAATAAAATATACGATAGATTTGTCTTAATAAGTATTACAGAAATACACAAATTTTGTCAAAATTACTGATTATATATTTTATGATTTTTTATTATATACGAATTGTTCCTGTTTTAAAATTTAATTATTTTTTTTTATTTTTATGTTTCATAACGCATTTATATTAAGTTTTTTGATGCCTTTTCCATGCAATAAAAGCTAAAATATATAACAAAGTTTTAGTTGTGACTTTTTTCTTGTTACTCATTTTTGTGACTTTTTTTCCTGTGACTTTTTCTCTTGTGACCTTTTTTCCTAACAAATTTGTGACTTTCTTTCCTGTGACTTTTTCTCTGTTTACCATTTAGTGGTAGCCATAAGCCACCTGATGAGTAATTTGGTAAGTTCAGAACAGGATATAAATTCCACTCTAGTCAATTGACCAGTTTTTGCCCAATTTACATTCATAAGACATTGTTTAAAAAATGCACAAAGAGATAATTTAGGGGCTTTATAATAGTATATAAATAGAGGAGTTGCCCAGTATAATTAGTTTTCTTCAAACCATGCTAGGTACAGTGTTACTATATAAATTCCAGGGTGGTCAATTCAATTGACCAGTAAATGTCAGTATTTGCCAGTAAATGCCTGTATTTACCGGCGGCATGGAAAATACTCATAAATGCCAGTATTTTGCCAACCTTGTTCAGGTGGTATGCGATGTCTGTTCATCCTTCTTTGATAAATGCTCCAAAGTTTTTTCATTTAAACATCTTTCTTTCTGAAACCGCTGGATCAGTAATAGAACAAATTGGTCACAACAGTCCTTGGATGGTCCCTTTAAAATTTGTCCTTCAGATATCAACACCACATCCATATTCAAGGTGGGCGCAAGCCGTAGTGGCCATATTTATCAATACGAAATGAATTTTCGTAAAAGACCTTCCACACATAATTCCTTGAGAGTTTTAGCTTCAGGGGAGATTGCCAAATGTATTCTCCAGAAGGGTTAAATGTTAAAATATGCTGTGTGCTGACAGTCTTCATTTGAATGGAGTGCAGCGGAATGAGCAATCTTTGTTAAAATATAATTTTCGACTTTAAAATTTCTGAATCTCAACTTAATTTAATTTGAAATTTAGATTTTTTAAAATTTTGATCAAACATAATATTTTAACTTTCATCTCATAATTTTTTACTTTTCTGGGCACAAAATTTGACTTTTTTCAACATGTTCAAACTTGAAGTTTGTACATTTTCAAATTCAAAATATTGTATACTTCATTCTCAAAATTTAGACTTTTCAAAACTCAAAATTTTGACTTTTGAATAACTCAAAATTTTGACAGTTATAAACTCAAACTTTCTACTTAAAATTAAAAAATAAACACAAATATAAACCGTGATTAATTTCGACTATCTTAAACTCAAATTGTCAACTTTAAAAACTTAATATTTCGACTTTTTTGAAAGCAGAAATTTCAAGTTTGAAAAGTAGAAAAAGTCAAAACTTCATTTACTTTTAAAGTCAAAATTGAGTTTTGAAAATGTCAAAAATTTGACTTAAAAATTGAAATTTTGAGCTAAAAAAATTTGATATTACAAGTTTTAAGAAGTCAAAATTTTGAGTTTGAAAAATGTTTTCTTTTATGCTTTGTTTTTGCTTTTTGTTTTTGTTTTGTTTTTTGTTTTGTTGGTTTTTTTTGTGTGCATAATTTTATCACACATTAACAATACCCAGTGAATCAATGTTATCTTAGAATGAGGTGCAAATTAAACTAAATAAATGTCCTTGTGTAACAGGCGGTTCTTGTATTTTAGTAAACTCACCTGTTATTTTTCTGTTGCCATCAGAATTTTGCGCTTTTTATGTAGCCCTCTTACAGCCCTCTTACAGCATATGTTGGGAATGTATTTTAGACAAAATGTCTACATTTTTCCTATTTTGGTTTTCAAAGGGTTAATTTCGGACTATCAGATTTTCGGACTATCGGACCTTCGGACAATCAGATTTTTGGACTATCGGACCTTCGGACAATCGGACCTTCGGACTTTCAGACTATCGGACCTTCGGACTATCGGTGTGTAACCCCACAACCAACTATAGTTGATTATTTTGCCATGAAAGTGTTGGTGTCTATAAACCATGGTTACAGTAACATGATTAAAAATTTCCTAAAACTGGTTGGGAACAATCTCCCAAATAGATTATTGATCACTGTATCCCAACCAAGATATTACGTCCCTAACAGGAATTACTTATTTATACCCCCTGCAAACAAGTCTTAGTATGAATAAAAAAATATTAACATACTAACCAATTGAAGGATTTAGAAGAAACTTTACACAGAAGAAGGACGCTGTATGGAGATATGTACGAAGGAATATAATAATTGTCCGAAAACATTAAGGGGAGATGATTCCACATTGACTTTTCGTTGATTCCATATGTATGGGTTACCTCGTAAGTGTCACTCCTAAACCACTTGAAAGATTTTGATGAAACATTACAAAAATCTGGGACTAATATATAACAGGGATTCAAAACTATTTGACAAACCAGTTTGATTAAATCAAAAGCTCTATCCTGTTTATGACTTTTTCCTGTAACTTTAGATTTACTAAACATTAAAATTATTCTAAAAAATGTTTGCTGAAAAGCTGATTTATCTCTGATTTACAACATTAAATTTTCATTCACACCACTATGAAATCCTAATTAACATGATTAACAATGGGTAATGAATGCATGAGGAGTTGATTTCTAGTAAAATTATTGAGAAACCGTATAAACAAATTGACAGTTATCGATGATTAACAAGAGTCATAACAATGAAAATCAAGAAAATTGACTAACTTTAACAGGCTAGTTTATATGATAAATTCCATTCTACGATTAGAAATTTTACCAGGATAAAGTTCTTTGAATTGGCTTTATAGTCATATATAATTTATGCAGGAAAGATTTTTTACAGTGCTGATAAATTTTGACTGATGTGACCACGCTCATGCAATTTTTAGATACAAATTTTGGAGTTCAAAAACTAACACTGTATATTTTAAAACTATTAAAATTTTCAACTAAATTTAGAGAAAAATATATCATGGTTTGCATTGAAGTTTCAGCTCTTCAATCAAATAAATTTTGTGGCATTAAATATTTGTGGGGAAATAGAAAGTGTACTCAAATAAATTTTTCATACATGCCATATTAGCAATAATAGTCTCCAATTGTACCGGTAAATTAAAAGGCTTGTTTGCAGATGAATACCATTCATCTTTGTCATTAAATGAATAGTGATTGCCTATCTTGATTTAACTCATTACTTGGTATATGTAACAACAAACAATAAGTTCAAGACATTAAAATTACTCCCAATAAATTTCATGGGAAAACTAAAAAAAGTAGCCAGTTGAGTGATGATCCTCCTACTTAAAAGCATCTGCTTAAATTTCAGGTTCTCCTAGCTTTGTATGAGAAGGAAGTTGCCTTTAAGCCCAAATTGGTCAGTTTATTCTCTGGTCAACATAATGAACCTTGGTATGTCAGATTAAATCCTGAAGGTGTTCATGTTCCAGTTTTACAAGATGGAGATAATATAATAGCAGAACCTGACCAGATAATCAGATATGTTGATCAGATATCTCCATCTGGTAAGTAATACTAATCAGATATGTTGGTAAGATATCTCCATCTGGTAAGTAATAGTAATCAGATATGTGGATCAGATATCTCCATCTGGTAAGTGATAGTAATCAGATATGTGGATCAGATATCTCCATCTGGTAAGTAATAGTAATCAGATATGTGGATCAGATATCTCCATTTGGTAGGTAAAAGAATCAGATATCTCTATCTGGAAAGTAAAAGTAATCAGATATGTGGATCAGATATCTCCATCTGGTAAGTAATAGTAATTAGATATGTCAACCAGATATCTCCATCTAGTAAGTAATAGTAATCAGATATGTGGATAGGATATTTCTGTCTAGTAAGTAATAGTAATCAGATGTTGTGATCAGATATCTCCATCTGTTAAGTAATAGTAATCAGATATGTTGGTCAGATATCTCCATCTGGTAAGTAATAGTAATCAGATTTGTGGATCAGATATTTCCATCAGGTAAGTCATAGTAATCAGATATGTGGATCAGATATCTCCATCTGGTAAGTAATAGTAATCAGATGTTGGGATAAGGTATCTCCTTCTGGTTAGTAACAGTCAACAGACATGTGGATCAGATATTTCCATCTGGTAAGTAATAGTAATCAGATATGTGGATCAGATATCTCCATCTGGTAAGTAATAGTAATCAGATGTTGGGATAAGGTATCTCCTCCTGGTTAGTAACAGTCAACAGATATGTGGATCAGATATTTCCATCTGGTAAGTAATAGTAATCAGATATGTGGATCAGATATTTCCATCTGGTAAGTAATAGTAATCAGATGTAGGGATAAGGTATCTCCTCCTGGTTAGTAGCAGTCAACAGATATGTGGATCAGATATTTCCATCTGGTAAGTAATAGTAATCAGATATATGGATCAGATATCTCCATCTGGTAAGTAATAGTAATCAGATGTTGGGATAAGGTATCTCCTCCTAGTTAGTAACAGTCAACAAATATGTGGACAGATATTTCCATCTGGTAAGTTATAGTAATCAGATATGTTGGTCAGATATCTCCATCTGGTAAGTAATAGTAATCAGATGTTGGGGTAAGGTATCTCCTTCTAGTTAGTAACAATCAACAAATATGTGGATCAGATATTTCCATCTGGTAAGTAATAGTAATCAGATATGTGGATCAGATATCTCCATCTGGTAAGTAATAGTAATCAGTTTGTGGATCAGATATCTCGATCTCGTAAGAAATAGTAATCAGATATGTTGATCAAATATCTCCATCTGGTAAGTGATAGATATCAGTTTGAGGATCAGATATCTCCATTTGGTAATTAATAGTAATCAGATATGTGGATCAGATATCTCCATCTGGTAGGTAATAGTAATCAAATATGTGGATCTGATATCTCCATCTGGTAATAGTAATCAGATATTTGGATCAGATATCTCCATCTGGTAAGTAATAGTAATCAGATATGTGGATCAGATATCTCCATCTGGTAAGTCATAGTAATCAGATATGTGGATCAGATATCTCCATCTGGTAAGTAATAGTAATCAGATATGTGGATCAGATATCTCCTTCTGGTAAGTAATAGTAATCAGATATGTGGATCAGATATCTCCATCTGGTAAGTAATAGTAATCAGATATGTGGATCTGATATCTCCATCTGGTAAGTAATAGTAATCAGATATGTGGATCTGATATCTCCATCTGGTAAGTAAAAGTAATCAGATATGTGGATCAGATATCTTCATCTGGAAAGTAATAGTCAACAGAAATGTGGATCTTCATCTGGTGTCCCGATGTAGTATTGTTCATTTTTATTCAAGAGAAAGTTTTTCCATTCTGTATTTTAATATTTGCTTACTAGTACTATTTATCTAATCACTTTAACCCTTTTTTATAGGAGAGGGAGCATACTATTTTTCCTGTGTCTGTTAAGTGTTTGCCCGTCTGTATGTTACTGAACACTTTTCAAAGTCTTGAACAAAGTCTTTCTTATGAAATGTAAATTTGCCTTTTCCCTATTTCTGTTTTCAATTCATAGCTTTATTCATCAATATATTAACAAGAAAATTGTGATATATGTGCATGAATCTGCTTTTTATTGCAAGGCAAGGGAAGTAGCGATTTCAGTTTGTCTTATTATCGCACCACAACAATGTATATCAAATAACTGCACAGGCAATCAAAGTGTTAGAACTAAAAAATGTTTACCTATAACATGTATCAACCTTACATTTTTACAGCAGTGTACAATAAACACATTTGGCCTTAAAAGCAAAATTACAATACATACCATCAAAAAATTATCTTTCTGTAAAGCATAAAAACTTAAATGCACTCATCATAAATTCAGACAGTTAGCTCATTTGTATTATCAATGTTCGTTTAGACTTGTGAAAAATATGGGCATTGAAATTCAGACATATCAAAAATTCAAAAAATTGATATAGACATTTCAAAAACTTGAAAATTAAATTATATGTAAATCTCCATATTGTTAATTCAGTGATATCAAAACACTAAGCAAATAATACAGTTTTATCAAAATACAGATAATTAGTGGTATAAATGTCTAAAGATTAAATACGATCATATAAAGAATCTAGACAGTTGATGTAGTCATATCAAAAATGCAGACAATCAATTCTGTAAAAAAAAAATTCAATACAATTGACTCAAAATTTGTCATGTCTATTTCAATCCATAAATAGGATTCCAATGAAAACAAAACAAGACAAAACGTTACTAATATGAAAAAAAAACATAAGACTTGATCATGAGCTTAAGTGAACATATACTAGTACAATGTAGTACTAATAGGATGAAAAAATATATAATAAATAGAAATCCATTCAGTCATACAAGAGAGTAAATTTAAGTGGATGAAAAGTCCAGTTATACTTCAGTTGTCATGAAAATACAATTAATTTGCACTCTGAATGGCAAATAAGAAAAACTGTAAATGATGCCATAAGAATATATAAGCAAAGCTTATGAAGTAAAATTACCAATTTGGGAGTGTCTTAAATACAGCCCTTTCTGTACATATATCTTAGAGGTTCTGCTTTTGAGAAATTCATTGTTTTATTTGATTCTTTAGAAGGTCCAATACTGGTACCAGGTGAAGAGTCAGAATTAGGACAGAGAGTAGCAGTACTTCAGAAGAAGCTAGATAGTATTGAGATGGATATTATAACATATGGTATTATCTATCATCCACATTTGTCTGAATCAGGCTGTCAGATTCCAGGGGCAACACAAAGAAGTATGAGAGGTAACCATCTGATATTGTAATCAAGGAATCCACATGTAAAAATCTGTTTAAAATCAAACATTTATAAGCAGTTAGGTATTTCTTACCAATAAAACTCTATTAAAAGATCAAACATGAAAATTTTCATGCAGCAATATTTGGTCTCTTATCAAATGTATGATGTAGCATTTTAGTATCCACCAAAAAATCCAAGACTGTTACCAACACTGATCCATAAAAAAACAAACAACTAAAATGATATTTCTTTCATACATATTCATCAATCTCACCTCTCGAAGTGAAGGGGCCTTTGTGATACCCCTAGGCTAGTATCGGTCGGTGTCGGTGTCGATGTACATGTCTAGTTAGGAAGAATGGTTAAAGTCCATTTCTGCTTGTTGACTTACTGACATTTCCCACATCAACCATATTGGTATGTATTATGCATTTTAGGATGACAACTGCAATGTGTGCTTCAGATGCTGTCTGTGACCTACATTTTACGCATGAGCGACTTGGTTAGGTAGAATTGTTGAAGACTGAAATCAAACTGCAATGCATGCTTTTGATGCTGTCTGTGACCTAAATGTTACACATGAGCGACTTGGTTAGGTAGAATTGTTGGAGACTGAAGTCCATTTCTGCTAACTGACATATCCCATATTAACCATATTGGTGTGTATGTTGCATTTTTGATGGCACTTCAGATGCTGACTGTGACTTACATTTTTCGCAAGAATGACTTGTTAGAAAGAATGGTTAAAGTCCATTTCTCTAATTTCTAGCAAATTTAAACACCTCCTGATAGATTAGTTAATGAAATAATAACCAACATGTGTGTAAATTTGATCTCAGTTGGTGATTGGTCAATCATGTAAATGTCTCGTTTCAGTATCTAGAAATAGGGCAACAGGATGTTGATGAAATTAACACCTGTATCATTGTCTAGCGAAATGGTTTTGCATTTTATGACCAAGATAACTCAATTTATTGATAATATGACATTTTTATCAAAATTATTGTACTCAACATCCCTTTCAATGAATGGGGCAATGATACACATAGCAACAATGATAGCAACAAAATGGAGGCATATTTGAGACTGGAGACTATGGAGATCACTTTACTTCAAATTAATTGAGTAAGAATTAGAGAAACAATCTCTAAAAACAATGTTTTCTGGTTTATTACAATAATTTCTCACATCTTGAAAGTTAAATTTTCTCTGTAAACCTCGAACTTTAAAATGTGAAAATTTAACTATCTCGATGTGAGAAATATATGTATTAAACTGGAAACAGAGACTATATTTCTGCTTTCTGACATGTCCTAAGTCAACCATATTGGCATGATGATGCAATGTTTTTGATGCAATCAGTGACCTTCATTTTATGCATGAATGAATAAGTTAAAAAGAATTATTATAGTCTATTCCTGTTTACTGACATTTACATGTGACAATGCTGGGCAAGGAGGTGATATTAGCAAGCTGTGACTTCTTTCTATGTTTACTAGCTAGTGTATGATATTTTTCTTCAAAGTCAGCATTGTATAATTGGAGTACCATAAAAAATATTAATTTGTTTTGCTGCCTATACATTTTTTGTTCATAATTTGACCCTATTGAAAAACCTTCAAATTGTTATATATATTTAATATATTCAATTTTTTGTTAGTTCTAACTTGGTAACAACAATTGGTTATAACACACACATAAAGACAATATAGCTTGCGAAAACTACATAACAATAACTGAAATATAATGAGATATGAGTATTAAACTAATAGTTTTTTATGCCCACACCGTTAGGCGATGGGGGCATTAAGTTTTACCATTTTCAAGTCTGTCACTCATCTCCTTCCTGTTTGCCGATATATCTATATGGCAGGGGCATCTATGTCTCATGGACACATTTTCTTTTATTAAAAGACATTTTGTTTTTTTTTTCTTATACCCAGACTGTTAGAAATGAAATTTGAAGACATCTGAAGTTGGGTGTTTAGTTTTATATTTATTTTTAGACTGTTCAGCATGTTTATATTATTAATTTGATGGTACATGTACATGAATTATTTAAAATATCTTACTTTGAAAGGTAGTAATTGAGCATTGATATATTGAAATATTGGATATTCCTCTTATTGACTTTTTCAGAAAATTTTGCAAAAAGGTTAAGTGTTTTAACTGATTTAGCAACGAAACATCCCGCTTTAAGAGATGCATACTTAGCTAAAAGTCAGACGGCAGCTCAAAAATTTGATATTATTACTGATGCAGTACAAGTTCAAAGACATCTCGAAGACCTGAAATCAACCATAGAGGAAGTAGAAACACAGCTTAAATTTATCAAAGAATGTAAGTTGAGATTTGTATGCCCAATCAACTGAAAGATGGGCTCATAATGTCTTTCTCTTTTGCTTCTTTCTTTCTGACTTTTGGTGAGCCTGTCTGTTTTGGGCATTATAATTTTCCCAAAGGCAAACTGATTAAAACAAATTTTAGACATCACAGTCTCCAATTTATGACATGGTATGCTTTTTTAAAGTTGAATTTTTTTCTGAATATTTTTTTTCATGAAATGCACTTGTAAGTTTCAGATGTTGTAATGCTTATTGCACATAAATTGTATAATTTATGGAGTACAGTGGAGCTTAGTTACATGGTAATTATGTTACATTTTTCTTTTACAGCCAATAAGGATTTTGCAGATGACTTGTGGTTGTTTGGACCGATGTATACAGCAGCTGATATTAGTCTTACAGTATTATTAAGTAGACTTTCATTGCTTGGTATGGACTCGCTTTACTTTCCCAATGATAAATGTCCTTATATACATAGTTACTACAAACAAGTTCAAAGACGGTTATCGTTTGTCAAATTACAGAAAGAAATAGCAAATATACGTTTGACATTGTTATGGGAGAATATTAAAATGGTTTCACCTTATGTTGGTATAGTAGGCGGTGTTTGTGCTACAGGAGGAGTTATATATTGGCTTTATAATAGATATAAATGACATGTCTTGTTTAGTTAGGTCTGTTAGGTTTTTTTTACAGTGCAATAAATTGTAGATGTAAAAAATGCAGAATGTGATATATGATTTTAGCAAAACCTATTGCATTTAATGTCAATGCCTACACAAAAATGAAGACAGTTTAGCTAGTCATTTATATTACAAGTATCTTCTCATTTTTTAAACAAAAGCCAAAATAATTTTTATTTGTCGCTGCTTCTAGAAAAATATTAGAGAAAAAAAAAGAAAAATAAGCAAAAAATATTTGTTCAATATTGACATTATGTGGTTATATGTTTTTATTAAGTTTCAAAACAAGTCTTAATGATTTCAGTGACTAATAGCATCAGAAAGTTGCAAAGTTTGACATTGAAAACTAACTATCAAAACATCCGCTACCATATTATAATATAACAGGGTCATATTATTTAGATTTGACTGTAATCTCAAATTTTTCTTACAAATAGCCACTTTGAGGTACATTTACTAAGAAATTACAAAACTGAATGAGACCTGTCCCTCTCGTGATATGGATTTTTTTTCAGTTAAATTGAAATTAAAGTGGAAACTTATTTCATATGCTTTCAGAGATACATACCTCTCATCAATTGTTAAAAATATTATTTTTATCCTATAATCCTGAGTGTAACAATAGTTAAATTCATAAATATGTATACAGTACATATGTTAGCATTCAAAATACTTCTATGTCTTTCTTTTTAATGTTTTTTTTTTCAAAATAGGGAGAAGAGTACAATGTAATTTTTTTTCAAATTTAATTATGATTATTTTTCTTATTTTGTATTGCTGGGTACTCTTATTTGATATTTTAGAGAGATACTATGCTTAAAGACCTTGTAATAGGGTATTGCTGTCCTTTGCTTCCTCTCCCACAATACTCAGGAATATATATGAAAGTTTTAAATATGCAAGGGCATTGATTAATTTTTTTCACCCAAATTATCACTCAGGTGTTTTATTGGTATAGATATACTCATCCCTATGCTTTACATATTACTATTTTTATACTGCTGCAAAATTTTGCAGGAAATATGGTATTGGGGAGATGTCTGTGTCGTTAGCATTGGCTTCTGTGGACAAATCTCTACTAATTTATAGCATGATTTTCCATGGCACAAGTGAATGCAGAGGTTTTGATAATGGGTTCTAATCTCTCCTGTTTCAGAATACATACCTGTCTACATTGGGGTGTTTTCACATATTTGGCCGTAGAACTTTTTAAAGATCCGATTTTCATTTCTTTCATTTTGTTCCTTTAAAAATTCTCTATCCAATATGTTTATGTCACATTTATATTTTATGTGATAAGTGGGGCACAAGAGGGGCAAATGTCAAAAATCTTAATTTTGTTACTTTTAGTCTTATTTCGAGACATTTTTTTTATGGATTCCTTATGAAACATTAAAAGGGTTCTAATAAACACGAGTAGTCCGTATTGGAAACAAAATCACTTTTCCCTTTTGATTTTTGTTTTTTTTTATCAAATAAGCCACTTTTAGACTACAAAATAATTAGCAACTGAAACTGTCCCTACAGAGGCACCCCCTTATCATAAATAATGTGTACTGTAATCACAAACATTAACCCTGAGTCACTCATGCATGAAATGTAGTTAAAAAAACCGAATTTTTATTAGAAACCTTATGACTATCCAAGTCATATCTACTAATAAAATATCATTTCTCTTATGGCTCTACCTCCTCTAGTATCCCAAATCTGGACTTGGATGCAAACTCTAACCTTAGTCACTCATGCACGAAATGTAGGTCAAACTGACTTAATAATTATCAGGAACTTTGTTACTATTTAAGACACATCTACTATCTCAAATCTGGNTATGGGGGAGATGTCTGTGTCATCAGCATTGGCTTCTCTGGACAAATCTCTACTAATTTATAGCATGATTTTCCATGGCACAAGTGAATACAGAGGTTTTGATAATGGGTTCTAATCTCACCTGTTTCAGAATACATACTTGTCTACATTGGGGTGTTTTCACATATTTGGCCGTAGAATCTTTTTAAAGATCCGATTTTCATTTCTTTCATTCAGAGATGGGGTAATCATAATTTGTAATTGTAATCAGCTGTAATCGATTACATTTTTTCATGTAATCTGATGTAATCTGTAATCGTACAATTTTTTGATTACATGTAATCGTAATGTAATCAATTACATTCAGTTTTACCCTGTAATCATGATTACATTTAGATTACATTTTGATTACTTTTCAAAAACTGCAATTTTAGGAAAGAAGTATTAAAGTTTTATTTAAGAAATGAAATGCAAAACTTAATATGTAAAAATATATAAAAAAATTTATAAGAGAAATTAAAAGTTTAAAATTTAAAAAAAAATGTTGATTAAAAATGATATCTTTACTTTTTTATGTTTAAATGTTGTAAAAACATATGTTTTCTAAAAACTCCAAAGAATAAAATTAATTTTTAATCCTGTCACACTTTTGTAGACATGGTAGAAGTATTACAAAGTTTTTACATAAGTTTACAAAAACAGGAAAACAGCAAACACCTACAATGGCCAGGAACTACAATCACATGCCACAATTTACAAGCAAACTGCACCAGAAAAACAATAATGAAAACAAGAGACAAACATAAATAACGATAGGAACTCGGGATAGCCGGACTTGGTACCGGCACCAGCAAAAGCCAGTGGTAGGGTTAAACCGGTTAATGGGTACCCAAACCTCCAAAAGTTGTCTATATTTTCTGTTTTTATGTCAATTTTGTGCACACTTCAAACATCCTGTTACATATTTATTGGGGATCATAAATAGATTGGTAACTTGTGCCATAGATAATTAGATTTTTCTTAATTTTGACACCTGTAGGGTGCTATGATCTTTAATCACATTGACATGTCATTGCTAAACATGATTAACAGGTATTATTTCTACAATATTATTAAGATATAAATGGTTACATATACATGGAAATTAAAAATTAATGCAGAAAAAACAAAAATTATGGTCTTTTCTAAGGGGAGACAGACTTTCTTTAAATGGGTATGATTTAGAATTAAGTTACTAGGAAACTACAAGAAATAGAGATAAAACTACCATATGTATCAAATAAACTTTTAAATATCAACTTTTCATTGATGAAAATCATAATTATCCCTGGATCAAATATATATCTCGATATGACAAGCAACTCTTATATCTAGCCCAGGAGTTTTTCAAAATTCAAAATGGATCATAACAATTATAAAGAACCGACTTTGAGAACAATTTGTACAAGAATGGCACTCTTTTTTACAAAATTCACCAAAAGCTTTAAATTATAAATTATTTAAAGGTTCCTTTGAATTTGTAAATTACTTAAATATTTTATATGAAAACATTTTATGTTCACTTTGTAAATTTAGAACATCAAATCATAAACATCCAATAAAAACTGGGTGTTTTAATAATATTGGCAGAGAAAATAGAGTGTAAACAAACTGTAACATCTCGATGGTGAATTTCACTAAATTATGGAATGTAATTTTTTAGTGAATACAGAAACAGATTTCTATTTTAACTTCAACACAGACATCTTTTGTTATATGGAGTAAATCTAGGTCAGATATTACTGTAATATTGAGAAAATGTAAGTCAAAGAGATATCTTGTACTAAATGAAGTAGCATGTGGAATATTTATAGATTTAAAGTTTAAAATCTTTTATAAAATGTAGTACATGTAAATGTAAACCAAAGAGACATCTTGTACTATATGAAGTAAATGCAGAGTATACGGAGATAAAGCAGCCTACAAATGTAATCTGTAATGTAATCGATTACATTTGAGATGTAATTGTAATGTAATTGATTACATTTCTAAAAAGAAGTAATTGTAATTGTAATGTAATCATGAAAATCTGAATGTAATCTGTAATGTAATTGATTACATTTGAATGTAATTGACCCCAAGTCTGCTTTCATTTTGTTCCTTTAAAAATTCTCTATCTAATATGTTTATGTCACATTTATATTTTATGTGATAAGTGGGGCACAAGAGGGGCAAATGTCAAAAATCTTAATTTTGTTACTTTTAGGCTTATTTCGAGACATTTTTTTTTTATGGATTCATTATGAAACATTAAAAGGGCTCTAATAAATACGAGTAGTCCGTAATTGGAAACAAAATCACTTTTCCCTTTTGATTTTTGTTTTTTTTTTTATCAAATAAGCCACTTTTAGACTACAAAACAATTAGCAACTGAAACTGTCCCTACAGAGGCACCCCCTTATCATAAATAATGTGTACTGTAATCACAAACATTAACCCTGAGTCACTCATGCATGAAATGTAGTTAAAAAAACCGAATTTTTATTAGAAACCTTATGACTATCCAAGTCATATCTACTAATAAAATATCATTTCTCTTATGGCTCTACCTCCTCTAGTATCCCAAATCTGGACTTGGATGCAAACTCTAACCTTAGTCACTCATGCACGAAATGTAGGTCAAACTGACTTAATAATTATCAGGAACTTTGTTACTATTTAAGACACATCTACTATCTCAAATCTGGACATAAACTCACACTTTGACCCGAGTCACTTGTGCATGAAATGTAGGACATCGATACCAACATCATACCTGTCAACCCTCCCGCATTCAACGGGTCACACCCGCAAAACAGCTAAAAATTTGATTTTTTATGACCCACCCCCAACCTATCACCAGTGCGGGTCAAAGAAATCAACCCCATTCGAAAGTTTTGACCCACAATGACCCCCATTCCCTTAGAAATATATAAAACCCACAAATAATGACTATTGAAATTAAAACACAATTGTCCACATTGAAGCGTTTATTAGACCCAATTAACGGATTAGCCTTCCCGTTAAATAAACACTTTTATGGCAATGTTTACTTGAATGAACTAATTAACCTGGTCAATCAGGCTTCGCCTGTATGATTATTGACAATGAACTGCCCTTGAAATGAAATTTTGCATACTGTCAGATCTTTTTTACTCCTAATTTTTGTGATTTTTTATGAGTACAAAGTTGATTTGTTTATATTTGCAAAAACACGTGTAGTTGTCTCCCTTTTTATTTTTTTCATGTTTTCCTATTTGAAATTTTTTAAACAATTCTTAGATATTATGCTCTTCTCCAGCAATTATTTTATGAATAAAAAATTTATTTTAACATATAAAAAGACATAAAAAAGCAGTTTAAAAGCCTATCTAATTATATTTTTACAAAATATTGTTCTACTTACATACCATATGACTGCTTCAAAATTAAATTATATATTGACAGATGTACTAATAATTACAAGATTATTAACACAAGTATTTAATGGTCTGCAAATCAGAACATAGAGGGAATAACTCTTGTCATAAATATCTGCACAGGAGGAAAGATCACCAAAAGCCACCACTTAAAGGGAAAATTCGCAAAAAAATAAAAATTCAATATTTTATTCCTCATATCTTAGTTAGCACATAAATATATGTAATACTGTTCAATTGTCTTGGGTAACTACACAAGACTGAATTAATTGTGAGCAGATCCTGATGCATCAACCGCCATATTGTCGTCTTGTCAACTTAAAAAGTCACGTGATACCTAAAGACCACAAAATACCAAAACTCGATAAGCCCGTGAAAAAACAGCAAGTACAAAAAATACAAAGTAATTTCTTTCACAAAATTCAGCGATTTGTAATTTATTCAACAAAGAACTGAAAATTTGCAGCTATTTCTTTTAAATATATCATTAAATTGATAATATATCCAGAACTTTTACGAAGTTCCCGTGTTCACAAATTAACAGAAAACACTGTAAAATTAGGATTTATATACAAGACGTATTCATAGCTATGCAGGCGTGTATACACCATATTGTGTATTAACTGTTTATTGAGATGACAGGTGTCAGACCCATCCGACCACTTCTATCTGTATAAATCACTTGATCTTACCTGGAAAAATGACGATCCCAGTTGATACCACCTGCTGGTATACAATCAACTCCGCAGGCAAACACCTCATGCATTGAATTTGTATGAGACTCATACCTTAGACTTATTAGTTATACAACTCAGGGTAGAAACTTCTATCTTTTTTTCTAGAAACTGATTGCAGTTGTATTTACATTGGATCTACATTTTTATGTCGTGCACCTTCTATATAACTGTAAAGTTTTAGGGTATCGTTGGTACCCACAGATGTATAAAATCATAGATAGAGTCAATTTCAGTAATAAAACAATCAAAAAGTGCATAAACTCGATCATATTATAAAAGTTAATTTCATCAACTCTGCATGCTCTTGGTATTGTGCTCGAATCACATAAAACTCATGCATATAGCATTGAAATAAGACTATGAAGTACCGAATAAAAAGTCTCTTAAAACTGCATGTTAACGTACAAATACTAACTTATGTATACTGAACACAGGTTAATCTCTGTGGTTTACAGTATACCACAACTGTCTGTATACACGATTTTGGCATTATAAGTATATATTTTTTTCAGACAACTTGAACCCATGACACATAAGCATTTTAAAGTATCACTTGTATAGTAAAATGTTAAAGACATTACGAGAATCAACCTCTTAGCGTAATTTTTTTTTATACAGAAGCTGGACTAATATATGGATCATATTTGTCCTAGACAGAACTAACCCGAAGTTTGAGCGGACTCAGCTATACTGAAAAGGAGTCCAGAAACAAAAAGGGTCTAGGCTAATTTGTCATATTTTGTCAAACTTCTGTACGAAATAAAAACATTTCTAACACCAGATATAATCTCTTCAGAATCCCAGTTTTGTGCCGGTGAACGACACTTTTTACAGTATATGGCCCTCGCAGAAACGTATAATATTGAATGAACTGCATCTGTCTTTTAAATTTTATCCAGTATCCGTCATTTATTTAATATCAGTGAAGTAATTTAAATTAGATTTTTGTATCATGTTATAAGCAATTTTAAACAAAAGATAGGCGTGTGCCTTTTCTACCTGTAATTAGTGCAGCACACGCCACATTTACCTTTAGGGCATGACACAGGTAAAATTTGACAAGGGACATGATCATGTTTATTTGGTTGTTAATTAACCTTTGATGATTACATCACTACAAAGGTATTAATTTTTCTACACTGGAACACAGGAGCACGCGCACGTGTGTGTGCACAAATTTATTTCTTCCTAGATTTTTTTTAGGATAATAATAGAAAATGCTTTTTTTTTTGTTATTTTGATCTACTTTTCTGGAATCTTTTTGCATCATCAACAGCCAATTTTATTTCACAGTAAATTTGGAATTTAGTTATTCTACGAAGAAGTTATGTTTAAAGAAACAATAAGATATAAATAAAGGGTAACACGCTTGTCCTTGTTTTTCTGCAGTAATTAGTTATTTAATGATCTCACTCGAATGCTTTAAATAACGATAAAAACAGTGGTATGATTGTTTTTTAAAATGACCGAGATCTAGCCAGGTGACGTGACTCAGCTAAAATTTCTAGTAGAAATGAATAAAAAATATCGTTTTTCTCCTAAACCCGTGCGAATTTTTACTTAAAACTTGGTCAACATTTTCACAATGTTACTTAGAGTAAATTAAGGTCTTATTCAAAATTTAGTGAATTTTCCCTTGAACTAACAATAATATTCAAATGCATAAGAAATATCAACTATATCCATGATGAGACATTTAAAACAGTCTGTTGACAACCCTTGTTATTATTTCCTCAACATACGTCGTGACGCATTATCACCCCCCAAGGACCAATCACAAAGGGGTCATCACCCCCTTTGTCAGCTCCAGAGGTTGACAGGTATGCTTGTAGTTCAGAAGGTACATGGACTTTTAACTTTTTGACAGACTAAAGGATGGACAAAAAAGACATGCTGTATTCCTCTCCAAATTTTTTTGGGCATGGGAATGAAAATATGTTCAAATTCTTGCAAGTTTTTAGAAAACACTACTGCAGTTCTCCATTAATACAGATAAATTTCGTCCATAGTACAATTAAAATTCTTTTATCCTCTTAGAAGAATCATATTTGTATCATGATTTAGTGAGTAGATGAATTGATATTAAAACTTTTCTACATCATTTTTATGTACAGAAATAGTCAAATATGAAGTGATTAGTTCAGATAGCTTATATATATGTGTGTATTTGTCTTACCAGTAGCTACAATTGCTGAAAGCAAGATCTACATATTGCATGTTCCTCATTATAGACTAAAACCTTTATTATTTCAGTGCTTAAATTTTTTTATAGAAAAAATATTTTACATACCGTAGTTAAACATGTACTGAATGGTACTTACTTTCAGTCTTCCCTCACCATAAAGCAGGAACATGTACATGTGGTATGTAGTGACATATGTTGTCGAGTTCCCTGTTACCACTTTTATTTCCACAACTCATATTTAACAAAGCTTACAAAAAGAAAAAAAATAGTCAGAAAATGTTCTTTGATTATGAATGAATTTCCAGGAAACATGTACATAAACATGGCTGTAATGTTATTGTGCTTCCCTTTTCCAGAAGGACATTTGAAGTTGCAATTGGCTGTTTGTGCACAGCTTGAATTACCACTAGTCAATTTTTTATGTGTAATAGACCCTTTCACGATAAATGTGGTCCTGACTTTTGCACATGCGCTCATATGTCTTTCAGTGGGTAAAATGTAACTTCATAGTATACATGACATCTTGATTAATTGTCCTACGACGTTATTTTTGTGGGAACTGTTTTTATTTTCCACTCAAAATCGCAGGTTAGCAGTTATCGTGAAAGGGTCTATAGATATAAGAATCTCAAATTCAATTTTTTGCACCTTCTATTTCAATTTTGTTAATAATGACTTAGCCTGGAAATATTGATAGGATTGTTTCAAAGGTTTGCCTTTTTTCCAGGTATTTATTTAATTTGATTTAAAGATTATGTTATTTAGAAATTACCATGTGTCAATTAAAATAATATGTAATAGATGTAAGCCAATAAAATTTCATGCAACTTACTTTTTGCACCTCCTTTTTCTTTTATGAAAAAGGACCAAATTTAGTAATGTGAACTTTTTAATCTGAGGACCTGGGTATGAGAACTTACTATACTCTTTATTATTTCTGGTTTTTAACTCATTGCTACAGTTTAAATGTTATATATTAACTTGATGTTGTGTAATGAATCTTTAAACTAGAATCTCATATTAATATAACCAAGATATACAAGTTGTACTTATTTATTGATATTTATTACAATTGTTAGAATAATTTTATATAATGAAATTAGTTGTGAGAATAGTGTAATAAGTTATGTGAGGAAGTAATTTTTTTATAGATCTGATATTAACTATATATAATGTACAGAATAATCTACATTATGTGTTTGTGTGCACATTTAAATTGTTTTGATTTAGGGACATGTGAGCTGATTAGATGAACTTCGGTTGATAGTGCAACTGTTGTGACTTAAAATACACTAAAGACAATACCTTAATTTAGATTTTCTCATACTTGATGCTTTTACAATAAAATTCGGAATGTATAGATATATGTTCAGATGAACAAGATCTGGTCTATAAGATAAAATATCTTCTTGGTGATCAAAAATATCTATTTGTTGTATTTTTTAGCAGCATGTCAACAGTTATTGCTTGGCTTCTAACGTTTCTGAAGAAAGGACCAAAAGCTCAATTTATCTCATTCAAACTTTAATTTGGACATTTATTTTTACTATTGTGTATTTGGATTCTTCATAATGTCAAATGTCAATAGACCATATCCGGATCTGGGATCAGGATTTTGAAGACAACTTTTCAACACATCACAGTATAGCAAACATGACGTCATAGAGCCCAAACATCATGAAATTCTGTTTTTGAAATAAATTTTAAGTCACATGGGGCGGACACAATTGTGACGTAGGGCGGATAAACAACAACTGGTGAATCTAAATACCAAAACTTGGATATGTTCTATTGATATCTGAGAATTTAATGTTGCTCTTTCCATTTATGTCTCGCATGCGACGATTAGTTGCGGAAGTGAGCAATTCTTATTCTGTCTTCTGCCTCGTCAACAACAAGTTTTACCCTAGGACCAAGTTTTGTAAAGGTTTCTTACATACAACAATGTATCCATGGCAATATTTTAAAACAATTATTTCAATTTTTCTGTTTTTTGCCTTTAGTTGGACTTACATTTTTTGGTAATTATTTTTTAATTTCACTAAATCTCAGCACCTACATGCCATAGACAGGACATAATTCATATGTGGTTAGATTTTTAGGTAACCAATATCCATAGCAGAATTATGTCACCTAGACCTATATTTTCCACATCAATGAATTTGGCAAAATTTTCTCTTAAGGTCCATATATTTACAATGGTTAAACAAAATTTGGATTAAGGAATATAATTTTGATGTAGAACTGTTGCATATAGTCTATCGATACAAAATATTCTTTTGGATCTTAATTCTGGTTCCAACTTTGGGAAATTTCCTGAAATTTTTGCATACTATCAAATATTTTATCAATTTTCCCATACGAGACATAAATCTGAAAACTTAGAATTAAAAGATATGGTTCCAATTTTGGTAGATTTCCTGAAACTCTCAAAGACCAGCAGTTTTTGGAATTCTTGTTAGCAACCATGCTTTTTGGATGAATTTTAATCAAAACAAATATTTTCAATGGTTCGATTTCAAAAATTGTTGATTCCAGATTTAGTAAATTTCCTGAAACTCTCAAAGACTAGTTATTTTTTTTAATTCTACTTAGCAACCAGATATTAACATAGGTCAAAGTGAGCAGGCGAGACTTTTTACAAAGTACTACTGTAAATATTAATGTTCATCACATTATAATTCTTATATTATTTGCATATTAGGAAATACGCTGATATGACTGGTGCAGTTTACTTCCGGTAGCAATTTCTGAAGTCGTTTACTTTTCTACATTTAAATTCACCTTTTTTAATTCATACGCCAAGACAATCATGTAGGACGAAAATGTGTGATTGGCATAATAAAAATAAGAATTTAATTACAAATCATCAAATTTAAAGAATTATAAGGATCAAACACCATTTTAAAGGAATTTATTGGAGTATAAACGGGACCAAGTCACTCACAAACATATCATAAAAGTCCTTCGGACTTTATTAGTTTATGAGTGACTTGGTCCCGTTTATACTCCAATAAATTCCTTAAAAATGGTGTTTAATCTTATATTAAGGACAATTATGATTCTTTTGAGGCTTTTGGTGCATGATTTTTAAAGTTTTTTCCCCTGGAGTTATTTTGGGAGGGGATTGTCCAAAACATTTTTATGTCCATTCATTTTGAATTAACATTTGCAAATGCATACTTGTTCATTGTGCTGATGTGGTATTATGCTGTACTTTGTGCAACCTTTTTTTCCCTTTTTTATCTGCATCTATAAATTTTCTAATTGAAAAGAAATTAGACGA
This sequence comes from Modiolus philippinarum, assembly GCA_002080025.1. NCBI lineage: Eukaryota > Metazoa > Mollusca > Bivalvia > Mytilida > Modiolidae > Modiolus > Modiolus philippinarum. Next base: position 3,773 of record MJUU01061921.1, on the reverse strand, counting down.
AGAATTATTGGATAAAGAATAAACCCTTTATTGATCTTATTCTTGATTTTCCCCTTACTTCTTACTAAGAAAACATGACACCCCTGTCTGCCTGCACCCAAAGTTTTAAATCTTTTTATACCCTGCCACACATAGTGGAGAGATATTATGTAATTCCCACAGTCTTGAGTCCATCTCTTCATCTGTCCACAAAATAACATAAGGTCTTTAAAACTCGGTATGTAAGATTTTTACTACAAAACTCAGGCCTAGGTTGATTTTGGGTTCAAAGGTCCATAGGGTTCTGAAGTAATGCTCCTTCAAACTTGAAATTTTGTGAATAATACGGTTTCCAACTGATACTTGTGAATGAAAAAACATACTGTATGAAATTAGCATACAACAAAATACAGGCCATGTTTAATTTTGGTTCCAGAGGTACACAGGGATCTGGAGTTACACCACTCTAAACTTTGAAATAAGTTAAATGTGGTGGGGTATCATGTAATGCTCCATTACTATTTTTTTAAATGACCAGATATGTAGGTTGTGTTTGCACAATCAACATAGCTTTTGGTTTCAACATTAAAGCATGGGTTTTAATCCCTTAACATTTTGAATCAAAACTTTTGTTACAAACATGATTGCATTTTAAATAACCTGACCTGAAAGTGCTAATCACCCCCCTTTCACTTTGTAAATATGATTACCATATGCAAAGTAATAAAATATCATTTGAAATGTTTGAAATCTGAATAACACCCTCTGAAATCATCTACAGGCTAAGGAGTTATTCTAATTTAATACTGCAAAGATGAAGTGTATTTGTGTGGCATTTGTCCATTAGGGTGAATCAGTAATCCAAATAAAAAACCTTATGGCTATTGTGATGAAATGGATATTATATACTAGTAGTGCATTTGTATGTAATGTGTTATTAAATGAATTGGTGTCCTGTTGTTGATTTGAAATTTGTAACTATTTGTTGTATTGTGATAAAGGCAATATCTTGCCAATTATATATTGTTCTGAGATATTGAATAGAATAATAAAAAAACCAAATCAATTCAAATGGCCTTTATTTTACTAAACAATCTTAAATAAATAAACAGCCTGAGTCATCAGAAATTTCCACATTCATCTCTGAAGGTTTTGGAAGAAAAAATTGATTTCAAACCAATGTCTCATGATTACTTCAAGATGAAGAACAAACATATGTTGTTTCATTATTTGGTTTAGCCGTGTATTTATAGAGATTTTGTCTCATGTTCATTTTCGGTTGTAATGTATGAATTTTCATCTGTAAGCAATTTGTGTTACAATCTCACTTGATCAAAAGCAAATTTAAATAAACTGTACCACAATTATGTAAGGAATGTTCTTAAAATGACTTCTCATTTTTGTCTCGCCAGCGACGAAAGTCGCTGAAAGCAAGACATTGGTATTGCCGACGGCGGCTACGGCAGCGTTGTAAACTTTTTCTAAACCTTTATAACTTTTTAACTGTAATGGATACACAGATCATCTTTGGTCCACAGATGCCTTAGGTTACGAGCTTTCCAGCATCACATGTTTCAGATGACCTTGACCTTGTCTTCATGGTTCAATGACTCCATGAAAATTGTGACATAGTTTCACATTCAAGTCCTTTTCTCTGTATTTGTAATGCATAGATACATTATATTTAGTGTATTGATCCATCTTAGTGGATACATGCCAGTCTGCTACTTGTCAAGTGACATTGACCTCATTTGCATGGTTCAGTGACTTTGTAAATATTGAGACATATCAATTTCTGAGCCATTGCAATGTGTAGAGATAGTATATTTGGTGTAATGCTTCATTTTAATGAGTACATGCCAGTCTGACGCCCGTCATGTTACCTTGACCTCAATTTCATGGTTCTGTGACTTTGTTATTATTTTTACATTTATGTCCATTTCTCAGCTATTAAGGTTCCTAGACTCTTCATATTAGGTATATTGTTACATACTAATGGGTAGATGCCAGTCTGATGCTTGTCAAGTAACCTTGACCTTAATTTCATGGTCTAGTGACTTTGTTAAATTTTTACATTGATGTCCAAATCTCGGCAATTAAAGAAGCTAGACTCTCCATATTAGCTTTATTGTTACATATCAAAGGATAAATGCCAGTCTGACACCTGTCAAGTAACCTTGACCTTAATTTCATGCTCCAGTGACTTTGTTATCATTTTTACATTTTTGTCCCTTTCTCAGCTATTAAAGATCCTAGACTATTTGTATTAGGTTCATTGTTAAATATTAATGGATAGATGCCAGGCTGACACTTGTCAAGTAACCTTGACCTTAATTTCATGGTTCAGTGACTTTGTTATCATTTTTGTCCATTTCTCAGCTATTAAAGATCCTAGACTATTCGTATCAGGTTTATTAAATATTATTGGATAGATGCCAGTCTGACACTTAACAAGTAACCTTCACCTTAATTTCATGGTCCAGTGACTTTGTTAAATTTTTACATTGATGTCCATTTCTCGGCAATTAAAGAAGCTAGACTCTCCATATTAGGTTTATTGTTACATATTAAAGGATAAATGCCAGTCTGACACCTGTCAAAGAACTCAGGTATTAAAGATCCTAGACTATTCGTATTAGGTTTATTGTTAAATATTAATGGATAGATGCCAGTCTGACACTTGTCAAGTAACCTTGACCTTAATTTCATGGTCCAGTGACTTTGTTATCATTTTTATACGACCGCAAAAATTTTTCGGTCGTATATTGGTATGGTGTTGGCGTCATCGGCGTCGGCGTCTGTGGACAGCATAACTTTGCTTCTAGTGGACGGATCATTATGAAATTTTAGTATGATGTATCTTGGCACACGCGTAAACAGAGATTTTAAGTTTGAGTTGGTGGCCCCGTCCTTTTTAGAAAAAGGGGCCAAAAAGGGGTGAAATTGGGTGTTTTCACATTTTTGACTGTAGAATCTTTATTAATCGTTGGATTTTGATGGGGTTTGTTTCAGTGTGCTCCTGAGGAAATTTCCAATCTGTACTATGCCAACGGATTTCACGTAGCATGTACTGCTCACGAGATAAATGGGGCCCAACAGGGGCAAATCTCAAAAAAAAATTTTTTTTTTATTTTTAGTCCGATTTTGATGCAGTTTTTTTCAATGGATTCCTTGTGAAAAATTAATATGGCACTCAACTATTACATTTTTGATAACTTGTTTCCTTTCCCAGCTATGAGGGGCCGAACGGGGCCAAAATTGCAAATTTGCAGATTATGTAGAATTTTTATTTTTCATCGGATTTCGATGGGATTTTTTTCTTTGGATTCCTCTTGATCTAAGCTTTCGGTACTATGTCAACGGATTTGGCGTAGCTCTTACCGTTTCCGAGCTACAAGGGGTCAAAGGGGCCAATATTGCAATTTTTCTTAATATGTCAAATCTTTATTTTTCATCGGATTTCGATGGGATTTTTTTCTTTGGATTCCTCTTGATCTAAGCTTTCAGCAATATTCAACAGATTTTGTGTAGGTCTTACCGTTTACGAGCTACAAGGGGTCAAAGGGGCCAAAAATGCAATTTTTCTAAATATGTCAAATCTTGATTTTTCATCGGATTTCGATGGGATTTTTTTCTTCGCACTTTCGAAGAAAGTTCGGGGATAATGTTATACCCTCCGTCTGTCCGTCCGTCCGTCCATCCGTCACACTTTTCTTGTGACTCAAACTCCTCCTACATTTCGGATATAGGGATTTAATTTTGTTGTAGAATTGTTGCATATAGTGTGCAGATGC
>MJUU01061920.1:20649-33040 GCA_002080025.1 Modiolus philippinarum | reverse complement strand
GAACAATGTTATAAGGACTTCAGTAGAGACATAACAAATTTTATCTCTACTAGTTCTCTGGGATTTGATATCTGGAAGTCCTACATACCTAAAGGAGTTGTGGTTGACTTGTCTAACTCAACAGAGGAAGAAAATAACATCAGAAAGAGTATTTATGGTGGAAGATGCTACAAGAGCAAGACTGAGTTTGTGTCTGATCAGTATGAGAAAAAAATAAACTATGTTGATGTAACTGATTTCTTGTTAAACGTAGATGTTGTGTCCCTTTATCCAACCAGTATGTTACACGAATATCCGGTGGGACAAAGAACATATACCACCGAAGGCATAAAGGGCGAAATGGGGATATATAAAGTCAAGTATGTTTCGAATAAAAAACTGCTTCATCCAGTAGTAGCAAGAAAGGGCGAAAAAGGAGCAACTAAATGGGATCTACAAGACGCGGAGGGTTGGTATACTTCGGTTGATATAGAACAAATGATTAAATATGGTTATGATGTTAATATTATCGAGGGATATTACTGGGAAGAGACTAGTAAGGTGTTTTATGATTATATACAGAAATTCTTTCAGAACAAGAAAACAAGTCAAAAAGGAAGTGTTCAATACACACTGGCGAAGTTACTAATGAATGGGTTATATGGAAAGATGATACAAAGACCAATATTTAATCATACTCAAGCCATAGAAGATGTTGATGATTTTTGGAGATTTGACCATAAATATATAATTACAGATTTAGAACTAATCGAATCTACTTGGTATGTTTCTGGTTACTTAAGATCCGAGATTGACTCGGTTGATAAGATCAGTAAGCCTTCACATTTTGGTGCTTTTGTTCTGGCTTATAGCCACAAGATTATGTATGATCATATGACTAGATTGAACCCGGAAAATAAAGTAGAGTTAGACTTCTATTATACTGACACTGATAGTCTTCATGTGCCCGGTGAGCAAGCGAAACTAATACCTAATTATAATGGTAATAACTTAGGTGATTTAGCTAATGACTATAAGAAAAACGCCAAGATAATTAAGGCGGTTTATATTGCGCAAAAGTTATACATGACTATAACGATAGATGCAGACAATGTAATTAGTGTTAAGACAAAGGGAAAAGGACTAAATAAAACTAAGTTAACTCAAGAGGATTTTAACAAGATGTTGAAGGGCGAAGAAGTAAAGAACACAAGAGAATTTAGCATGAAGAAAGTACATCTAAATAGGACATCTAAAGAACAAAGTATTGATACTTTCAGTATTCTTCACCTCACAAACTTTGAGAGATGTTCAAATAAAAACGAATACAATGGAAGAATTTTCTTGGATAAGAATAAATCTGTTCCTATAGGAAGCTGCCGTCTGCCACAGTCCACATGTTAAAAACGTCTGTAAAAAAATAAACCTGTGTAAGTGGGAATCGAACCCCAACTTCTCTTACTACGCTGTTTATAATGTAGAAAAGTTAACCATTACACTACAGAAAATCGATTTGCGAGTAATGTAAAATAAGGTAGTCATTCGTTTGATATTGATTAAAAACGATTGTGTAAACTGTTTTATGAAAAAAGAAAGAATGTACGATTTAAACAAACAGAGATAATTCCGATAGATATTTTAATATTTAAATGTTAAAAACACACACAATGGACATATTATTTCACAACATAGGCTCGACTGCGCATGCGTGAGATGAGGTTTAAATATACTAAAAATCGATGTTCAAATGTCTGGCCAGACGCAGCCGTGTGGTAACATTCTAATGCTTTAATTAAATTTACACACACTACACACTTTACACACTTCAATATTATACTTATATACTTTCGGCAATACACAACATTGCAAATTTCAATCAATATAAGTAAAATTAAATAAGGGGTGTGAAAAACATCCACAATAAAGTGTTGAATAAATGAAGGTTGAAAAACAACCACAAAAATAATTACCACACGGCAAATTGAGGAGGACAAAAACAAAGGTGCAAGTAAAGCCCCCGGCAGGTCAAAAAGACCGGGTGGCAAAAAACAAATAAAGCCGGCAATGTCCTCCTCAAGATAAGCACCTTTTGTTTTTTTTTTTTTGGGGGGGGGTCTTTTTTTTCTTGTAAAATAGATTTAAATAAGTTAAGAAAACGTATTTTGTATTTCCCGATCAAAGCAATGAAATATTTTCTTGTCTGGTAAGTTAAGATACAGAAAAGAATATTTTTAGTTGTTTCAATTAGCGTATGTTTTGAGACCTGAAGTTCTGAAGATATAAGTTCTCTCTCCTTTTTACTAGGAAAATTATACACTACGTAAAAATTACAATTTAAACGACAGTCTTTAGGTATCCGAAAATAGGACTGACTCAAATAAATTACGCTCATTTTCTTGTGCCTTCCGCCTATAAAGTATTTCACAATAGAAGATTGATCTTGTTGTGAACAAATATAGTCATCAAAAATTACGATTTTTTGTTTGTCACCGGCACTGCCGTCAGATACTTCGTCCTCGCAGTCGATGTCTTCAACTTTATCATTAGATAGTTGTAATAAATCTTCCAGAGACACACCTAGTTTTTCCGCTATTTCCTCGAATCTTTGAATCAGTTCCTTATAGTAATGTTGTTCTCAGTTCTTTGCGTAAAGAACAATTTTGTCGTAATATAATAAGGGTTTAAATAAAAGGAGCATTAGCAAATTTGTCTTACTCGACCCACTTGGCCCCACGATGATTAAACGGAAAAAATCACTCGGCATATTTTTTGTTCCTTGTATTGTTCTAAAATTGTTCGTATTAGACTTTTCTGAAAAATATACGGGAATCGTTGTCATTTTTTATAACCCGAATATTTATTAGATAAAAAAACCATGAGTGTATTTCAGGTAGGAGGGTGCATAACCGTTGTGGTAAGTAATAATGCTCGACTTTATAATAAAAATCAGGTAAAAAAAATGCGTGCATATGATTTGACCAATCTAATAAAAACAAAGGTGTATGGTTTTTACGAAATACTTGATATTCAAGGGGAAATCGTATATTTATATTATCCTTTTAGCAATATATTTGTTGTAGAAAAAGTAACTGGTCATGATTTATCAGATTTATTAGAAACATATAGGAATCAAAAGTATAGAACCAAAGATACACGTCAGTGTTATGTATAACCCGTGTTATGTACCAAGTCCTAATTTACTTTTTACTCCTATAAGATTTTTGTTTTACTTATGAGATGTTTAAACCGCAAGCAACGTAAAAAATGTGAGTGAATTAAGACCTTATCAAAAATCTAACCCGTTTTACCCGTCTCAACTGTAGTGAATAACAAATCTTACATGTTTGTTTTTTTCTATAGTGCCGTAGGTAGTAGTTAATATGGGAAAAAATCTGCGGTTTTCAAAAAACGTTTTTTTTTAAACCGCAGATTTTCCCCCATAGTTAACTACTCTGGTGATGCTTCAGCTTAAGTTTGGTTACAATTGGTTCAGCAGTTTCAGGGGAGAAGATTTTTGAAATTGTTGACGGCCGGACGAACGATGGACGACGGACGCAAAGTGATGGCAAAAGCTCACATGGTCTTTTAGGCCAGATGAGCTAAAAAATATAGACCAATGGAAATATCTTGATAAGACAACTAACTCGTTTAAAAAAACATTTTATCACAAAGTATTATGAAAAATTAATATAGTAGTGAAATTAACAACTGAAAAATATCCAAAGATTGATTTTTCAGCAAAATGAAATGAAATAGACCTAGCCAATCACTCCCCCATTTATATCAAATTGAAACAGATCCCACCATTTTATTGTTGTGAAGTTCATCGTGACCTTACATACCGTGCAACATTAGTATAAACTACTGAAAAATAAAAATTCATGAGATTGAGGTCTTGGATTCCAAATACTTTTTGTCACAAATTGCAAAAAGAGCTGTCCAGATATTGAATTACCTTCCAAAGTAAAGGGAAGGGTAGCATACCGATATTCAAGTCTCACAATCATTTCAACTGATTTTAAGTATGAGAAATACGAGATAGGAACTCTCGTGTAATTGAAAGCGGAAACGGTCGCCTCAGATACCAGTAAGAAGGACTACTGGATTTCTAAACCTAATGAAATAAATATATACCACACACACACACACACACACACACACAAAAAAAAAAAAACCCAAACTATTTATGAAATTGAAGTGCATTTATAATTTTTCCTATAAAACAATTCTTATAACTAAAATTTTAATTGACGAAAAACAATTTACTTGAAGCGCTACAAGTCGATTAAATATAAATCACCCTTAGCTCAACAGTGTTCATTAATTAGTGATTCCCTCTCAATGTATTGATGTATTGATTTTTTTCCTATAAAATAGAGCTTTTTCTGGAGTGAACTCGATTCAAAAGTCCCGTATTAGCTGGACATGGGTAAACTCCTCTTGCTATACATGCATTAAACATGCATTCCCTGTCATGTGATAAATGATATGTATCGTTGCCAGGAACGACGATAAATTAATTTCAATTGAAACTAGAAAAACTGTGAGCAAAGCTCACTAATATCATACCACCGCTTCCTCCATTTGATTCCTTTTATAGGGGTTGGGGTCTGTAAAGATATGAGAAATAAGTTTGAATTGATCGCTCACAAGGGACATATATCTGTGTCGACCAGAATTGGTCTTTGAACTTCCTTGAGACATCACAAAGAAAATGCTTTATACAGTTTATATTACCTAAATTTTATGACATATATATTTGACAAGGCAGACGGATGACGTGAATGCCGATTATTTACAATTATTCGCACAACTTAAGTTTCTTCATCCCAATTACTGTCTGGTGTGTGAAATACCTTGAAACCTGAGCAACACATTCAAACAAAATTCATATCAGTTACGGATATCTTCATTTCCAGTTACGGACATCAACGAAAAATTTTTTTTCTTCAGTTACCGACATCCCCGCGGTTTTTTGTACGGCTATTTTCTCTACTCAGCGATTAAAAAATTTACGAAAGCATAAAGCTGCAAGTTTTAAATTTAGGAATGTGTCAAATAAGACATGAAACATGGTGGAATTATCTGTTATTATTACAAAATCGACTGTCATAATATTAAGCCGAAACGCGTCCGCCATCTTGGGATATCGGTAACTGCAGTTACCGATATCACATTTACCCCAGCGATTTTTGCCGATTAACGGTAATTAAAACGTTAACGGTAGCAGAAAAGAGCCATTTTACGGTTAAAGGTAAAGGGCATACATACCCTCATCTAATAATAAAGGTCAGAATTTTTTCAGCCAGCTGGGCTACTGGTTCAAATCGGGTCGAGGATAACCAAGGCAACGCTGAATACATTCTATGACGCTTTTATCAAATAGTTTCTGAACCGGAAGTGAAATATTCTGTATTGGTTTTACTTTTCAGTATTGGTCCTACTTTTCCGTATTGGTTCTACCTTTTACTACATAAAAACAAACTATTAATGAAATTGAAGTGCGTTTATAATTTTTCCTATATGACAATTCTTTAACTAAAAGAGGGGAAAAATAACCTGAAGCTCTACAAATCGATTAAATATAAATCAGGCTTAGCTCAACAGTGTTTCCCTCTCAATGTATTGATGTATTGATTTTTTACGTATAAAAGTAGAACTGTTGGATTGAACAAAATTCAAAAGTCCCGAATTGTGCATACAATCCTAGCACTTCTTGAAAGTAGCATAAACAAATAAATGAAATATTAATCATAAACAACATAAAAGTCCTTTCAATAAAGTGTTATCTTTTCCTGGTATATATTTATTTCAATAGGTTTAGAAATTCAGTATTCCTTCTTACTGGTATCCGAGGGGATCGTTTCCGCCTTCAATTTCACGAGAATTCCTATTTCCTATTAAAACAGCTATCTACAATGTATCGACAAGTGGTACAGGCTGAAAATTGTAAAACTGAAAAGGGGGACTACAACCTACTTCGCGGGGTTTCCGGACGTATTCTAAATGTTTTGATTTGATCTGCACTGATGGTGAAATGTCGAAATGGCCATCTACAGAAATAAAATATACAGTAACTTCGTTATTTAATTATTCAAAAAGAATGATTTTAAGACAAATGACTTGCATGCTTTCAGTGAGCGTAAAAAAGGATACGCGACTGTTAAAGGTATATTCATCAAGAGACCCAGGTCAAAAGGAGTTTTATTTTCAAGTTGGTTTAGGACAAGTGTGTAAAGGTATCTAATTTTAATATAACACATTCATCTTATACTGAGATCACCTCGCGTAGTAATCTATAGTACACGTTCATTTACGTTCTTAGAATGTAAACAATGGTGCTGTAATAACTTGCCATCTCCCTCGGCCAAAGACGTAACTGGCGACGAGAATTACGAACCTTCATTATGAAAATTATATAAATCATGGGTAACATCATGGCAACACATCACAAAAACTCTGCATGAAATAAGCTCCAAAACGCCAGAATCCCCGATTACTTGTTCGATCCAAACATATAGTCCATGGGCTGGAATAACCCCCCGTGAACCCCCCCCCCCACTTCCCAACCCCACCCATTTTTTTAAGTCCGCATACATCCTCTCTTCAAAATAAAACATGTTAACACGAGCATAACCTGCACGCTCTGGTGGAATAGGGCCCATTTTAGACCCACCTACCGAAATTTAGGAAAATTTCTTTTTTCGTTCAAGTTTTTCTTTCTTTTCAGTTGCTTCAAAATGTTGACCAAATGCTTCCTAGTTATAAAAACGATGCACCAAATTATTGCTTATTGTATAAGCTTTACAAAGAACCCTAATTTTTACAATTTCTATGCCAAATACCTTCTATAGCGCCATTAAACCTACCCCTACCCCTATGAAATATTGAGGAAAATTTAGATATTTTCATTGAAATTGCGTAAGTTTGATGGTCTAAAGAACCCGTAGTGCATCTCGATTCCCAATTCTGAACATTGTTTTTAGTTTTTCAATCTGTTTTCTTGAATATAAAACATGTTAACATAATGTTAACATTTTGTTAATGACCAAAGTTTTATTTTCAAATAGACCAAATAAATGGATCTTTGAATATTTCCGATTTTGACTAAGTTTTTGCATTCTTTTGCCCAATATTACTTTTTAGTAAACAAATATCATTTAAAGTAGGTATCAAATGAAAGCTTATTATATGGGCTTTACAACTATTACAAATAATGGCCATTCTGATATAATATAAACATCATACATCAATAAAACTTACCCCTACCCCAACAAATTTACTGTAAAATTGTCAATTTTTTGTCTATGTAAGCATAAAATTAACCAGAACATGCAAAATGTGTGTTGTATATGACAATGTTTCATAAATTATACCATGATTTCGTATTTTTACAGCCATTTGTTGACTTAAACTAAGTATTTTGCCTAAAATTGATGAAAAATGGGAATTTTCAACATTTCAGATTTGCCCAAATTTCACTGTTAAATCGTTATATATGCCAAATCTGGAGGATATATCTGCAGATATGCCAATTAATTGTTCTAAGCGATACATTAGTTGTCTGAAAACATTGTTAAGAAAAACAAGAAGTGTTTGATGTGACTTAAAATACCGAAAATCTTACCCCTACCCCAACAAATTTTCCTTAAAATTGTCAATTTTTTGTCTATGTTCGCAACAAATTAACTCAAACACGCAAAATGTGTGTTGAATATGAAAATGTTGCACGAATTACATCACGATTTGGTAATTTAACAGCAATTTGTTGACTTAAACATTATATTGTGCCCGAAATTGATGAAAAATGGGATTTTTCAACATTTCAGATTTGGCCAAAATTCACTGTTAACCCGTTATATATGGCAAATCTGGATGATATATCTGCAGATATGCCAATTAATTGTTCTAAGCAATATATTTGTTGTCTGAAAACATTGTTAAGAAAAATAAGAATAGTTTGATGTGACTCAAAATACCGAAAATCTTACCCCTACTCCAACCAATTTTCCTTAAAATTGTCAATTTTTTGTCTATGTTCGCAACAAATTAACTCAAACACGCTTAATGTGTGTTGAATATGAAAATGTAGCATAAATTACATCCTGATTTGGTAATTTAACAGCCATTTGTTGACTTAAACTTAACATTATGCCCGAAATGGGATTTTTCGATATTTCAGATTTGGCCAAAGTTCACTGTTAACCCGTTATATATGGCAAATCTGGATGATATATCTGCAGATATGCCTATTAATTGTTCTTAGCAATACATGAGTTGTCTTAAAACAGTGTTTAGAATATCAAGGGGTGTTTAATGTGACTCTGAATACAGAGAATCTGACCCCTACCCCAACAAATTTTCCCTAAAATTGTCAATTTTTTGGGTCTAAGTTCGCATAAAAATAACTACAACATGCAAAATGTGTTTTATATATGAAAATGTTGCATAAATTACATTATGATTCGGTATTTTAACAGCCATTTGTTGACTTAAACTCAATATTTGGCCCAAACCGATGAAAAATGGGAATTTTCAACATTTCAGATTTCTCCGAAGTTCATTGTTAGATCGTAATATATGTCAAATCTGGAGGATTCATCTACAACTATGCCATTTAATTGTTCTAAGCGATACATTAGATGTCTTAGAGCACTGTTTAGAAAAACAAGGAGTGTTTTATGTGACTCTAAATACCGAAAACCTACCCCTACCCCAACAAATTTTCCCTATGATAGTCATTTTTTTACTATTTTCGCATGAAAATAAACAAAACACAAAATCTGCATTTAATATAACAATGTTTCATAATTTGTATCAAGATTTTTCATTTTAAGTCCCACTTGTCAGCTTAAACTCATTATACAGAACTGATGAAAAATGGGAATTTTCAGCATTTCAGATTTGTCCAAAATTCACATTTTAATAGTTATATGTGGCAAATCTGGAGGATTTATATGCAGATATGCCAATTTATTGTTCTAACCGATATATAAGTTATATGAAAACAATGTTTAGAAGAACAAGGAGTGTTCAATGTGATTCTAAATACCGAAAATTGTACCCCTACCCCAGGAAAATGATGCTTAAAAATCCCCAGAATATGTATGTCTGTACATTTTTATGAACAAAACATACATTTTACTTTCTTTAAAAAAAATGCATTTTATATATCGCAATATGCAATTTTAACGCCAAAATATGGGTAAAATTGTATATTTTGGGCGCTTTTCGTGAAAAATGCGATTTTTCAGCATTTCGGAATTTTACAAAATTCAAAATCTAATTGTTGTATAACTGCCCATAAACCACACATATGATCTCATTTGTGATATATGGGAGTCTCTATGTATTTTTGTATTTGAAATGATATGTTATTGGACCTTTATACAATGTTTAAGCTTTTCAAGCTGAATAAAATGAAATAAATTGTGTTGAATATTTGTGGTAAGGGGTTATATGTTTGTAATTTATGAGACTGTAGTTATTCTAAAAATGCTTAAAACATATTTCCTTATGGCTTAGATATAATGAAAGGATATCTAATCAACATTTTAAAGTTATTTATCAATTTAATGATGTATTTGCATCTCAATGTCAAAACAGCAGAAATTCTGAAAAACGGAAAATTCCCATTTTGCATACAATTTCGAACAGAAGAATCAAAAAGAGAACTCTTAAAAAGTTTCAATCTACTTAAATGATCTTCTGCATATCAGCTTTAGTGAAATACACACTAGAATTCCAATAAAACATTATTCTTTAATCATTTAGAGCCTATTTATTTCATATTTTCCCTTAATTTTTAGGGGGAGGGGTGCTAATTTTGACATTTCTGAACCTATTAGATGTCTGAAACTAAAATGTTTGCACACGATTTGTTGCCAACATATCAGAAATTATTATTACATCGGCAATTATTAAATATATATTCAGATTTTTACGACCATAAAGTGAGAAAGTCGAAATTGTGAAAAAATCGAAAATTCCGAAAATTCCCATTTTTCAAAAATTTTATACCGAAAATAAAAATTTTGTGGACATTAATGGTTTTATTTTCCAACATTGTATCACAACAGATAAGTTAGGCATAAAAACTAGATCAAATGACGAGGGTTCTTTATCTGAAAGGAATTGACAGCCTAAAATTGTCATTTTCGCTATTTTTTTGCACGGGGAGGGGTACATTTTTTGCATCCCCAGATCATAAAAATTGCGTAAAGTGCCTAAACTTGAGTTCATTGTAAAGGATATTAAATTAGCTTTAATTTGGTACCAAATTTCACTACATATTACTTATTATTAAATAATTATGGAGCTTAAAAGATGAAATATAGGTTAAAACGAAAATACAAGAATTTTTCGCGGTGTACTATAAAAGTGGCCCTATACTGTCTATGCGTGCAGGTTATGTTCGTGTTAACATGTTTTATTTTGATTGATTGATTAGTTAGAGTTTAACGTCCAATGAGCAATATTTCAGCTATATCAGGACGAGAACAAGTTAATCAATTCAAAACAAATTGTAAGCAAAAAGAAGAAAGAAATAAAGGTGGAAGGGACAACCGGGGCAACGACTTTTGATTGCTTTATTTTTGAAGAGGGGATATAGGAGGACTGAAAAAAAAACGGTCTAGATGGGAAGTGGGGGGGNGGGGGGGGGGGGGGGGGGGGGGGGGGTGCACGGAAAGTGATTTCAGCCCATGGCCTAATATCGGTGTTGAAATAAACTGCACCGACGGACGCTACAAAACTACATGCACAAAATCGTGCCGAAGGAGGATTACACAAAGTGAGTGAAAAACAAAAGCCAAAATTTAATCAACCCCAACACCTAAGAAACTCGACGTGTTATATAGGTGCAACAACACAGGGAATTCTCCACATGATTGTAAATTCAAACCCGCCATCTTCTCTTATCCTCATTCGGGCACTTTACCTAATTGGGCGGTGAAAAATTCAATATTTTACTATTTATCTATGTAACTTCAACTTGGATTTATTCATTCAGTTTTCAAGATATTTCTAAGAAACCCGGAATATGAATTTAAAACACCAATATTAATATCATATATGAATTTCGGGATCGTAGCTATTGTTACGTCGATTTTAAAATTTCGATTTTTTAAATAGATTATAAAGGTAAACTTCGTAAGCTTCACCGCGCTGTATTTGGGTGTACGATTAAAATCTTCTAATTTGATTGGTCAATTCAGTACTGTTGTGTCACTCCGTATAAGAGTATACAACCATTGTAATTAAAAGGTCCATATTAAAAGCGAATAAGATATTGAGAGGGATTGAATATACCGAGTTATGGTTCACATGTTTTCCGTGACAACTAAACGTAAAACAAGAGCAACAGTTCAAATAAAATCTTTTTGCAAACAAAACTGGAGTCTGATACCAATAGAATTTTAAGAAAATAGAATAGGGTTGAAAATGTCTTCCATTTCCCTTGGCAACAAGAGATTTCTAAAAAAAAGGAAAAAGTAAACAGAATTCGTTATCAAAGTGCATATACAAAATATCTATATGTAAATAAAATTCTTTTTTACAGGCCTTGATGAAGGAGTTTTACAGGTATGTGGTGATGTTTTTCATTCTTCACAAACTAAGCCGTAGAACAGACCCTTATTACCAGTACTGTTTTGTAATGAATACAAAACTATCGTGACAGGGTAATATTACAAAAACTACCGTCTTTGTAATTTTCGTGACAAGTCAATATCCATCTTGCACAATTTAGATCGAACCCAAGTGAATTTCTGGTTGGAACTCTTATCCAAGAGGAATCAAAGATCGGGTTCAACTCTAGTAGCAGGAGTGTAAATCCCCTTTTGCGTCTGAGACTGCATGCAATTTCAACTTAAATCTAATAGCGCTTATAAATCATGTTTACAAACCATTGGCGGATCAAGGCGGGGTTTTTCCCGTGGAGTCGAACCCCCCCCCCTTTTTCTTGTGATTTTTTTTTTAATTTCGTGTAAAATTTGGGGAAAAATGCGACCGCAATCAACTTTAACTGGGACCTCAATTGAACCCCCTTTTTCGTCTTCCGTATGTTGTGTTTAGTTATTGCTTTGGTAATTAGTCAAAAGAGAGATCACTCTTTCCTAATAAACCCCTTGTCAGCAATCGTATATACTCGGCCCTTCCGCTACACTAAACAGTAAATGGCCGAGTAGTTACGATTGCCTTTTTCAATATACAGAGCGCCCTCTGTACAGTGTCACTTGACTCTTCATCGCAAGACATTCTGTGAATAAAAAAAGCATTGTTTACCTCATCATTTGATCAAATATACAAAAAACGAAATATGTTATATGTGTCAGAATTATACAAGGGGTTTATATTTTTATTGCCGTAATTTTGCGGAACTTCACTTTAAGCAACTTCATTACAATCACTA
>MJUU01061920.1:0-19110 GCA_002080025.1 Modiolus philippinarum | reverse complement strand
AAATTGGAGAAAATGCGACTTTTTCACACTAGACACAACTGATATACTGTTCATCATTCAGGGTTGTCAGAAGTTGGGATAAACAAACTTAACAACAATAACACAGGTTTTATAAACAAACGTTAAGGGCATACGATACAGTATTGATCCCATATTGATTTTTTTTACTAAAATCCGATATAATGTAAATTTTGATATGAGGATTCCAAATATGAAAAGAAAAACATACCTTCATGACTTACTTTTTGAGATATTTAACGTTGAAAATCGCTAATTTTGGGGTAAAACCCAGTAATTTGCGTTTTTCATGGACATTTTTTAATCTTTGTAACTTTCAAAGTATTTGGGCTATTTTAGTTCTGTTTTTTTATCTGTATTTCTCATTTTATGGCCTTTAAATGGGATTATGATGAAAAACATTTTCAACATCCGATATATCCCATATTTGGTGGTTTTGTATATGTAATGCTAGATTATAGCTATATTCATGGATTGAAATCGCGATATAAAAAAAGTTTGACTATTGATTTTTCCCTCATAATTTGGCAGTTGGTTCTCTCGGTGACCTTCTTCTGAAAGCCAAGGAGAAAATAGGGGTTCCATTTGATAGTTTCAAAGATATTTTAGAAAAACTGTAAAATAATTTACCACAAAATAATATTTTGGCGGTAAATGACGTTGCGTTGTATTTCTCTCGGTATAACGTCCGTCATATTTACCCGCCATTTTTTTTCTTCGTTATATTTGCAGGCAGAGTATCGCAAGTCAGTATCACAGATATTTGTTTATTATTGTTTGTTGCACGTTGCAATTTTTTTGTTAATTCCAGTAATGGTCTCACATAATGCAAGACGATTATTGTATATTTGAAAGTGTGGTCTGTCTTCGTGTGACCCATACATACGACGATGTTATAAGCAATGAAGGGATATGGAGTAAAAGCAAATGAGACAAAATCTCCACAAATACGTGGGAAAAACAAGCAATGGAACAACACTTTTATTGTTGTTCTTCATCTTGATGTCCGTTTATGTAAATTCAATTGAGTGTTTAAAGCATTTGGCCAGTAATATGAAAGTACCAGTTAATGGTACAATGTCGTTGGTTGAGTAGGATGAGTTCCTTGTGACTCGTGTCTAAAAATCTATCAAAACAATAATCACAATGTTTTTTTTTTGTAGTTTTGTCTGCTAGAAAACTTTGTCTCCTTTGCATGAGGTAGTTTCCCAAGTTCCATTATTTAGTGTTTTATTCAACTCTCACAGCACGGACAATGAATGCCGTAATTAAGGGACCAAATAAAGAAATTTTACATTATATACACTAGTATTAATCTGACAGATGTGTTGTAAACAAGATCCTTGATAATGCATTTCGCGGTAATGAATAAACTTGTGTGGGTTAATAATACTGTCCTTTTCCCGCGAATTCACGATCATGTTTTGAGCGACGTCACGAAAATCGGGAAAACGTTACCACTCCGCATAACAACGTTATTATCTCCCCTGTAACTGTATCGTATTCCCTTAACTTGTATTCTTCATCTTTCCTGTGTATGATTATTGTTTGAATGAATTTATGTTCATTGTTTCATTCAAGGTGGAAGAATATACCACCTTTTTACTTTTTTTTATGAATGAATTGCGCCGGTTGACCTGGGGTCAATCGGCGCAAATTGCGTCACTAAACATTGTGACGTTGGAAAATCTATATTGTGACGTCAAAATTTTCCGGGAAAATTCACGTAGTGGAAAGTCGTCTATAGACCTTCTTCTTACTTTTTTCTATGAATGAATTGCGCCGGTTGACCTGGGATCAATCGGAGCAAATTGCGTCACTAAACATTGTGACGTTGGAAAATCTATATTGTGACGTCAAAATTTTCCGGGAAAATTTACGTAGTGGAAAGTCGTCTATATCAAGATCTTTTCACTGGAAAAGGTGGTGTTCAGATTTTAACGAAGAGAACCAACAAATTAATCATGCAAGGAAATATGAATTCAAACAATTTTGTTACATGAAACATTCTTTAAGGATGTAGTAAGGTGTAAATAAATCTACGATTTTAAATTGATACCATAAATTGAAAGAGCATTGGTATAGGAATAAAATCAGCTAAAAATTTTGATAGGTCATGGACCTTGTTTTCAAGATATTTAACATTTTAAAAAATGGCGGGAGAAGCTCTCTTGGACTTTTACCTTAATATAACATTGAAACATTACTGATTTCTTTCACATTGAAGGAAAATATACAATCTAGTGAAATCTTGTTTACTGACTTTAATTGACATGCTGAAGACTCTGATGACTAGAAAATTGGGTGTAATGGGCCAAAATATATTACATAGTAATAATGGGTAAAATCCGAGAAATCCGAATGACATTTAGGAATTTCAAAAACCTCACCTTACTACATCCTTAATTAATTCTATTTATTGCTGCGGTCAAGGAAGTGACAAAACTTTTATTGTAGTGAAGTCAAGATTAACACCCAAGCTTACACAGTGTGTTAGATTCATCGATGTCAAATGTCTACATTGTAGATATATCAGACGTGAAAACCTGACAATTGTATACAATGTTGTCTTTGCACGATTGCACGACGGCGAGTTAATGAAAGGTAGAGAGCTTGGGGTGTAAATCTTAATTTCGATAAACTGAAAGTTTTGCCACTTGCTTGACCGCAGCAATAACCCTGTCAAGTTTCACAGACCCTAAACATTAAGTACTGCGATACCATAGAACATGTGATTCAATTGTATCGTCAATTTTTCTATGTCGAATGACGAAAACTTCATATTTTACAGATGCGCGTTGGAGAAATAGCTAACCTGACCTGTACACCAGACTATGGATATGGAGAAACCGGATTTGCAGCATGGGGATATCCTTCTTATAATTATTTAAATCACTATTTTCTAAATAGGTAGAACATTAAGACAATAACACTAAATCAAAGCTCCGATGGAGCTGAATCTCGATGCCCTGAAAATCTACACGTGGCAAAACTTCATAATCATCCAAAGAACTGCTGCATACGTCTGCATGTATTGAGTTATTCCGTAATACATGAAAATAGTCGGATTGTGTGATTTCGCATGTCGATTTCATTGCTATAAATATATGCAATACACTATAACAGGTAACAAATGTTATTTTCATCTTTGACAAATTACTGCGCGACAGGCCTAGGTTCGTTGATCCGAGACTCAATATAAAAAAAAACGAGTAATTTTATAAACATGCATATTGTTTTCAATTTAATAAAACAACACCGTATTCAACTCAAGAAAATGAAGAAATATAACTTAAAAACACAATGTATACGATTTTGAAAGAAACTTGCGCACTATATTTTATCGGAAGCACGAAGATCATCTTTCAGAGCTGTTAATAGGCTTGAAGCCTCATGTGATTTCTTCTTGTCATATTAACATCTCTCCAAGGTCTGGGCGTGCAACCGGGTGATCAGGGAGATGAAACAAATATCGCGGAACAAGTGGCATCTGCTCAAGATCGACAACCATGGGATGAAGAAGGCAAAAAAAAAAACGGTCGGGCATGAAAAATTCAACTTTGAAGTGGTGATCTAATGTGAGTCAGAGGAAAACCTCATTGAAGAAATATTGCTGGCGAGGAGATGACAGATGGGATTGGTGATCAGAATGAGCCTTGAGTTTCCATGGCAAGGTCTTAGCTGAAGGGGGTAGAGGCTAGCTTAGATGATCCTTTTCATCAAAGCAGTTCTTCAGAAAGGTCGCAGGAGCACCATCTTTACCCACCAGCAGAGATTTATAGGTTTTAGCTTATCGCACGATATATCGATGCTTCTTTTTCTTTCTAACGACTCGAACCGAGATCAAAGCAAAGGTGGCACAGAGGCAGGTTAGGGATCCGATGGGTATGGATGCCACAGCACCCAGGCCGGTCTGATCATATCTCCGGATTTCTGTGATGAATTCATTTTCAATGCATGCGATTCGACTAGCGTCCATTTATTTATAGGAGCATGCGGAGCAGGGGCCATGGTCTTGAAGAAGTTATTTTGGTTAAGGACCAGTCCATTAACTTCATAGAACCGACGTTCAAGTACAATCTAGAGCCGACGGTATTGGGCAAAGTACCTGAGCTGAGATAAAGACCACAACCCTAGGGTTTCACCCAGAACACTTTACCACCCTTCTTGAGTTATAATCCGGATAGCTGTACTACCCAAACCGCTCAGTGCGCCCACTCCAAAAGCACGGTTGTGTTAGCATAGGAAGAGCAGAAGAGGCGAGATCTACGGGGATGGACAAGATTCACGTTATACGTCACCTGCTTCGGGCTCATCTCCAAGACCATACCACCCTTACCGCTCTGTAAGAGCTTGGCGATTCGCTGGATCTGCCGATGAGTGAGGAGCATCTTATGCCCGCCAGCAATGTTGGTATGTAGCAGTCGGACACTCAAGGGCCATTCTTCCTTTGCCGGACGCTGGATCTTCACTGTCTGACCCTTCTTCAAGTTAAGACCGCAATCTTGATATTCAGTGTATTTATATCTCACTCAGATGGAAGTGGATAGTGAGATGTCCACCTCGCAGATCGATGGGGCAACCGACTGTCAGATACATTTGCTTGCGGTCGATGGTCTTCAGGGTCACGGGTAAGTAGACAAGATTCAGGTTTGGATGATCTTCATGCCCGGATCGACCGTGAAAAAGAAGTTATAAATGGTGGACTGCTGGTTGCCGTTAACGTAATGATGATATCGCTATTCACGAGGATACTGTCGATGCTGATATCGACGATATGCTCACCGTCCACTTAACCGTTCCTGCTGCGGTCGTAGGTATTCCCCCACCCGAGATGAGATCATTGAGACGTGCTACTGCTGCGAGGTTCTCATGGTCTTGGCGGTGGATGGTGCGGGGGCATCCTTTAGCGGGTCACTCGATGTACGACGTGGTCTACGGCCTTCTTCGCTCCTTTCTCCAAGCCTTTCAGGGCTGTGCTGGAAGCTGTGCTCACGGCCATGCTACCCAACGTCTTTGCGACAGACGAGGTAAATTCTCGTCTGGCTAGACTGGCGATGGTATCGATAGTACGCATCCATCCACTACATACCTTCCGCGATAACCGTGATTCATTACTAAAGGCATCGTCAAGTTATTCAGAGGAGCTTTCGATGCAGCTTCTCGTACTCCTCGCTTCCCGCTGATATGGTCGAATTTCTTCATGTCATCGAAAATGGCCACGATTTCGTTACGCATCACATTATTCCGAACCTGGTAGGCAGTGGGGTAAAGATTGAGACGATCCAGTAACTGGTTGAAGCATCTGGCAAGAAAGAAAGTCGCCACAAGCTCACATACTTATCTTGATTATAGAGGTACAAGACGATCTCATTCAATTTCTTGCTTTCGCAGGCTTTTGGGGTCGGTGAGAGTGCAGGGTTGCCCTGGTACATGGCACTCGATGCTTGTAGTATATCACCATAAGTATTCAGGTCTTCCACGTCAGACCATGAGTTCCCAAAGACCGTGGTTCTCTTATAGTGCTTGCTGTCTACGAAGTGACGGGTAGACTCTCGATCATGATTGCACCGTCTTCCATTCATAATCCAAAGGTATTGTCGGCTTTGCGTTAGTTCTCAATGCTTGGTCAATGGGAAGTGGATCGTCGTTGCCCTCGGCGGCAGGGGTAGGAGGAAGAGGAAGGGCAGGCATTGGGGCAGGTAGAGCGAGTTTGATATCTTCGATTTTTTGGTGATCTGGGAGGCGGTCTACTTTTGCGTCTCGGCCACGGCCTTGAATATCTTGGAGAGGCCGCGGCTGAGACCAATCTTATCTAGGCGACGCTGCAAATAGTTAGCCTGTATACTGCGCTGGGTCATCTGCAGGGCCCTAGGAAGCGCCTCACGCTGCTTAGGATCGGAATGTCATTTCTTTTATAGCATCGTCAACAACCCCTAAGCGTTTCATCGATCTCCCCATAGCCTTGCGTCGAGCAGAAAGGTTCGAGTGCTTCTTGCATTTATAACTTTCTGATATGGATAGGTAGGTGCACTGTTGGCCGCGTACGATCTTGATGCTGCACGGGGGTGTGGGCGGTTGCTGTGGTGTCCGGCGAAAGTAGGAATTATAGGTCCTTTCTTCGAAACTCTGCGTATCGATGTAGTTAGCATATCTTTTGGACAACTTATCTACTGCATCTATGCGGGGGTGAGATTATTTTAGTAGAGGAAGAAGCAGTCCTCGTTATTATGGCGACCACACAAGTAGTAGTCTTGCTTTACTTGCTTAGTACGATTCTTGGTAAAGGGGTCGAGGTCGCGAAGATCGGGCAGGTCGCTTACCTGCTCGAAAAAGGACTCGAATCCGTTAGACTCGGGCGGTGACTCCATCATGTCCAACCGAGGAGATGGGGTAGCAATCCTTTATTGAGAGAAGGTCGCGGATATCGTCTCTTGAAAACCCTTTCCCCAGCGCCCGCCGCAGTAGTTGGTAAATGGGCTGGTAGAGCGATTTTCCGAGGACGTAGAGTCTATCGTAGTCATGATCGGCGGCATAGTTAGATGTATCGAATAACTGCTGCACACTCTTCGCCATACCCTTAAAAACATCTGCCGTCTGGATATCGCAGATCTAGCTATACATATCCGTGTAGCAGATGATGGATCGGTTAATATACTGGAGCTTCAGATAATCGTAAACAAAGTCGGTCATCAAGGTCTTCGATAGGTCGAGGATGAAGAATACAAGGTAGATCAATTTATCGAAGACCAGTTTGGTGGTGCAGGTTGACCACAGTTAGATCCTCACCGAAGACCGTCCTGTACTTGAAACTGGGTTTCACAACCAGCTTCGGCGCGGCCTTCTCGCTGTTGACCAGTCGCACGTTCACCCTGTTCCAGATATTCTCCAAGGTCATGCCGAATACCGAGTTCACCATGACCTTGAGGGAGTCCTCGAATGTGATGGAGGCTGAGGCCATGCAAGCCGTATTCTCCACGTACGCCCTCAACCATGGGCTCTGGGTGAATTGGGAGCCCGATCGATCTTATTCAGCTTCAGGCCCATGGCAAGGTACTTCACATTCACGCAGTGGACCAGGTATTTCTCCTTGTGGAGGTTGGCCACGAGCTTTCTGACTCCATTGATCACCATGGATTCCGGCGCGAGGGGATAGTCGTTGTGGTGATGGTGGAGCTCAACGGGGTCAAGTTCCAAGATGTACCCTTGCTCATCCTCCTGGCCGAGCGTGCTGAAGTCTGGGACTTCCGAGGGGTCGATCCACTTGAAATCTTCGGTAGGCAAGGTACATGATACAGTTGGAGGTTTGCTCTGGTCGAAGCCATGCACGTAGGTGTTGTTCGCCAGGGCATATCTCTGGGAAGCCATGGCATCCACCCGCAAATCTCCTTTTTTTACCATGAGTAGCATATTGGGATCGGTGATGAGCTCGTACGTGATTTCGATTACCTTGGGTGCTGCATCGTAAGCTAGCCCTGGTTTAGTATAGTAGTGGGCCGGGTAGAGTCCATAATGCTTCATGCAAAAAGAATTCTCGAATACGCCGGCGAGTAATACCACGTCAGTTTCAAGATAGATGTCGTGGTAGTCTTACAATGATCTTCCATCCGAATGTCTTTCAGATTCTCTGAGCGTGCGTGTAGTCCTCATCGCTGATGTGCTCACCGGTGAGTCCGCTGCAGATGGCTTCCTTTGATGGGAGCTGGGTCTCCTGGAGCCTTTCGAACTTATCCGTATTCCCAAAAAGGGGTATAAGCCTTTGTATAGTAGCAGATCCGAGTGGTGACCGTCTGCCGCAGTAGGGATATAGTACCCTTCATCCATTTCCTTGACCGTGCAGGTAATACCAGCCCAAATGACTTCCTACAATGTCCCCGCTTAGATCTCTTGCTCGGTCAAGGATTCGAATACTGCCATCGGAGCCTTATTTTCCAGAAAGCATATAACATAGTTCACAGTAGTTCCCTCGATGTTGAAGTCTTCCCCTATCTCTTGGATTCGAAGGTAAGAAGGTATAGGTCCGGCTTCAGCCTTACTTTTTCTTCCATGATCTGCCGCATTCCCTCGTAATAGTCCCGGAGCCATGCAGGTGCGTCCTCCTTGAGTCTGACTACCTCCCGTTGATGATAGCTAGAATCAAATTTTTGCTTGATCCCACCCGATCCCCTTATAAGCCACCAGATCTGCAATCAAATTTTCCCTGTTCTCAATTAGGGCGTCATGCCCCGTGCACTCGATGCCATTTTCATGGCAATATCAGGAGATTAGGGCCAGATGCGCATTCTTCCTATCGAAATCGATCATACTTTGCGCCGAGGGTGTGCCGGATGCGGCGGTTGGAATTTTAGAGGCCAATCTTCTCGGTGGCCCAGTACCTCCCGGAGCCATTACGCTGGTAGTACCGCAATGGCACTCACCTAGAGCATTGGAGTGGACCAGATACCGTAATCCTGCTAGAGCGTCAGCTGAGGATCCTTATCCCCCTTTTGTTCTTTGATGTACCTGCTCCCGAGGTCATAGTCTTCCGGATGCGTCACGATATGCTTAAGTTTCTCCCGGTCGAACCCTTCGCACAGGGTGATGCTTCGCCTATTCTCTAGGCATTGACAGTACAATTATCTAATTAATCCAATTAATGTTTGAATAGGAAGTCAATTGATTTTTTTATAGAGAAATAGAAAAAAGGGAAACGGGGAATGTGTCAAAGAGACAATGACCCAAAGGGGAATAATAACAACTCAAAGCCATCATAAAATCTTCATAAAATCACCATAAAATCTTCAATGAACGGTAAGGAAACCCAACAACCAATGGCAGGTCGGAGTTGGCCCCTAAATAAAGAGTAATCAAGTTCAGCGAAATAAACATCCTCCACTCCTATAGACATAACTAGAAAACAGACAAGGCACACAAAGGCTTAATAAATTTAATAAATTTCCTGACCTAGGACAGGCGCAAACCTGCTGCGGCGGAGTTAAACTAGTTTTATTGGGCCCAAACCTTCCCCCTATAGCCAATGTGATAAATGTGATAAAGAGAAAACAATCATAACAATAGTAAAATTCAGTTAGCAACAGAACTGAGTCAATTGTTAAGAACTAAATATACGGACATAAACATGAAATCACAAAAGACTACTAGCAGTTAACTGACATGCCAGCTTCAGACCCATTACCAACTGACAAATAAAGTTATGTACCCTCAGCATACAGTTTCCACCAAGATCCCTTCTCATGAGGAGTTTAGCATAATGATTTTATGCATATATTTTATGCATATACCAGAATACATAACCCGTGTCCATGCAATACTGATTTTAGAAATTTAGAATGTGTTTAGTCAAGATGCAAAGATCAATGTTAATACCAAAGAAGGTCATACGTAATGACTTTACGACAATACCGTAATCATAACCCTTATGAATTAGACGATTTAATGTTAGGCGAGTCTTAGTATTTTTACTCTTATGTAAAACATTACCGTAAAATAAGGGATGTGAAATACCAGCCTTTATTAGATGTTTACAGGTTACATTGTATTTATGAACTTAGTCTTTATGTCGATTATAAAATCTAGTAAAGGTTTTAACTAGGTTATGATAACGAAAACCCTGATGCAGTAGTTTTTCAGTTATGAAAAGATTGGCCGTTCATTATATGCCTTTGTTTAAAATGTATATTGTCACTTTTATTTGTTATATGCCTTTGGCCCTTAATTGGGCGTAAATTGTGCATTTCTTTATTAAAGTATTAAAGTATTAAAATCGCAAACTTTATTACATACTCGAGCAAATCGAACAGGTTGGGCTATGTAAACACCATATGATGGCGCTAATGGAACATCGCCATCCAGAAATGGAAATTAACTATGGGAAAAGAAAAATCGTCCGTTTTATAATAAATTTTAGTATCTAATTTACTATTCGTAATATCAATTCAATTCAATTCAATTCAATATTTTATTGCCATTATACATATATATGTATGCGACACAATAAAATTAAAACAATAAAATACATAATTAAACAATAAATCAAGTAAACAATTTAAGAGTCCCCTGTCCTCAGTTCGGTTGACTGTTTCAAAAAGGAACCTAGTTTGTTCACCTGATTAGGAGTGCTTGGATTGAGGATATAATTAACTTTATCTATATCAGATAACATATAAAAATTTTCATTTTCATTATTTAAAAAATCAAAATAGTGTTTTCTTGTGGCAATATTTACATCGCAATATAATAATAAATGGGTCTCATCCTCTATTGTTTTATATTTCTTACAAAGTCTTTCTTCTCTTGGAATTTTTAAATACCCCCCCCTTTTCAATTAATAAATTGTGGTCACTTATTCTATATTTTGTAATTAGTTTTCTGTATTCAAAATTTTGAGAAGATAAATAACTCTCTTCAGAGATTTTACATGATTGCTTTAAAGTTTTAAAAGGGAAAATAGAATTTGTCAACATTGTGATATGAGCACTGTTGATGATGAAATACATTTCTTTTTTTATTGTAAACAAAATATTAATCCACGGAAGGAATTTTTAGAAAATGTTTTAAATATATATCAAAATTTTGATTCTTATGATAAATTAAACAAATTAATTCTATGTCTGACATGCACCAAAATTATGCAGTATACCGTTCCATTCATAAAAAAGTCGTGGTCACTGAGGGGAGTGGACTCAAGCACTGCATAATATTTTGTTGTTGCTTTGTATGTATGTTATCGTTTGTATTATGTATTGTATATATGCCTTCAACCCTTTGGGGAATAATTGTGCATTTATTTGAATAAAATTATTATTATATAACTTGAGTTTACTATTGTCATCAATGTTTGCTAGTTTATTCTTAAATAAATTATCATAAAAATATATAATTTTTGACTTAATTTTGTCTCTTTTACTTTTTGTAATTTTCCCCAAGGAGTGTGCCTTAATAGTATCCAGATCTATATCCAACTCCTCCAAAATATCTTACATCAAAATTGATGATGATGATTATTAGAATCGGAAAAGTTCTTTAGGGTAGATGTCCTTATAATACGTATTGAAGTCGTCATTATCTAAAATTAAAATGTCATCCAAATATCGGAAAGTATTGTTAAACTTTTCAATTAAATGCTGTTTAGATGGGTCATATCAATCAAAACAAGTCGAATTAATTGAGTTCATTTGTTTGTATTACTAAAATATGTTTAAAAAGAATTAGAACATATATATTCACAATCGGATTTTTTTGAATGCCCCTTGAATAAGAATATATTAAAAAGATAGTTGTATAAGATTTACCAATTTTACAGTTTCTATAAAGTAAGAATACACAAAATTTTCGCTGATTTTTTTTTTTCACGAAGTTTGTGTAATCGCTAAAATAGGCGAAAATAAAAACCTTCGCGAATATAATCCACTAACCTGTAGTCCTTCAAGAGCGTCAACTGAGAATCTTTATCGATCTTTTGCCCTTTGATGTTCCTGCTTCCATGCTGATAGTCTTCTCGATGCGTCACGATATGTTTCAGTTTCTCCCGGTTGATCACTTTGCGCAGCTATGGTGATGCTTCGCATATTGGTGAATGCATCGGCCGGTGTGGCTTCTAACAGCTTCTGAAGATTTCCGGCCATGATTCTGAAGCTATCGATGAATCGCAGGTGCTGGTAGAGCGTCTTCTTCTCTCTTTCCTTATCCTTATATTCGCCGACCGTTATGTTCTTGGTGAAAGAGATGTAGCGTTTTTCTGTTTTGGGTATGCAGTAGATCTTGCCCTCGATTTCGCCCTGTGCTTTGATGAACAGATGAGAATCGTGACCGGGATGAATTTTGGTGTCTTGTAATTCAGTTTGCCATCACTGTGTGCGGTCTCTCTGATATTTTGCCCGGCTGTCGGATCGATCTTCATTATCTATACCCGGAAGGGCAGATGCACCTTCAACCTTCTTTTCCTTGCTCAAGGCTTCTGATAATTACATGAATATTTGAATGTCATGCGGCTTCAGGGGTTCGAGAGTCACCGTGCTGAATAATAGCTTGCTCAAGGCTTCGCGCTTGTTCTTCACTGTCACTTTGACTTCAACCTCAGCTTTCTCGAGGCTGTTTCACCCTTTCGACGAGCTGATCCGTCGCCAGTCGCGAATAGCTGGTGATGCCCTACGTCGTACCATCGCCTTGAGATGATTCTTGTTAAATACCTCTCGGCGCGTAAATCGACGAACGGTGGACGATTTGATGAGCCTAAAGCTAAAAAAATCATCCTTTTATATCCCACCATCCCTTCCTCCTTAGCAATTTTCCGAAGCTCCCTGATGGTCTATACCACCTGAAATTCCGATCGATCGGTTGGTTTGCATTGTCTTGCTGTGGCGAGATCTTGGGATACCTCAGCAACGTCCAACTTACCAAATTTGTCCTCGCAAAATTGTTCTTGCAGATTATCTGCTTTTGGGGGATTGGGTTGGTTTGCGATTTTTGCAAACGGAATATTGGATGCGATCAATGATTGTTTTGGATTGCATGTCTTTATTCGTAACCATATATATTTTTTTTAAAATCATTAATGTTTTGCTTGCCAGTGGTAAGTTATTCATGAAAGTTCCTTGTAACTTAAGTGTTTTGTTATTTTATGGAAGTGAAGGATATTTGAATATCGCCCATATAATTTTGCAGATTTCGCCCTGCATGTCTTCGTATACCGGCAAAAATGAGTGAAATCTCATCCGAGGAATATTTTAAGTAAATGTGACGTCTGCTTTCATATTGCCTTTGTTTATGCTACAAATAAATTTTTAATAATCCAAATTTTTTCAGTTTCAGGGGAGATAATCCACTTAGGATTACGGAAAAAACAACCTTTTTAACAAGCTTATCCCATCGGAAAATATTCTACCACCCCCCAAACCTACTTTTCGGCAGATCTGGCGGTGTCACGATCCATTTGCATCCCAAGGGCCGTGCATGATTTTCCCTTGAAATGGCAGGTGAGGCAGAATCTCAAAATCACACTACTCAACAACAATGATAATAACAACATATAAAGTGGTGTGGGTGTAAAAACTTTCAAATAAAAGTTTCTTATATTTCCATGACTTACACTTTGTTGTTAGAGCATACAAAAATAAGATAAAAATTTGGGTCACCAGTCAAGCGTGAAAATCAACTTGGGTTGAAATGATAGGGAAAATTAGAGAATTTAATTATTTTAGTTAAATCAGATAGAATGTTTTAGAATTGGGTAAATCATAAGCTTATATACTTGCTTTCATTTCGTATGAAAAAAGTAGGGGTCACAGAATTTATTTGTTAATAAATGGGGAAGAATTAATTTTCCTCGTATTATTTATATACAAATTATCTCCACTTCAAATCTTCATATCTTTTATTTTATATTTATTTCAAAAAGCTGGTAAACTTTTTTCCATCGTCACTGAAGCATTAATTTATTTATGACTAAACTGTACCCAGACGACATTATTTTTGTCTTTTTCAACCGAAAACATGGAGAAATTTTCAGTTCCATCGAAATATTTATTTTGTTAACTGGGTTATTAGAATGGTGATGTATAGCTTTGTGCGGACGGGTTGCTGGTAGATCTTGTAAGTGCAACTCCTCTGTATATGAATTTCATGAAACTTTGAAAGTATCAATTAAAGTCTATAGATGTGCATATTGTCAGAATTTTTCAGCGTGTAAATTTTCCATAAGTTATGCCCCTTAATTTGAACCTGGAAACGGAATTTCATGAAATTTTCTATGAAGCAAGGACATGATATGCAGATGTGCATATTTTCTGAAACTGTTCAATGGAATTTCTTGAAACTTTTTATGTAGTAAGGACATTTTGTCAGGGATCTATCATCGTGCAATTTTTCCGGGAGTTATGCGTTTTTGAACTTAAACATTGTTATGTGATTTGATTATATGCTTGTAAGCGCAACTCCTCTGAAAATGTTCGTGAAACTTTAAAAGGTACAAAATGTAGCAAGGACGTGAAATGTAGACGAGCGTGTTGTCTTGGAATTTTCATCGTGCAATATTTCCAGCACCTTATATGCTTGTGATTTCGTGGGACAAATTTGGCAAATACTTTTCATGATTGAGAGAGGTACCAGTCAATAAAGCTTTGCAAATACTAGTACTCAGTTATTGTACTAAGAGGGGGTGTCGTGTCGACATCTTTTTCTTATTTTATGGTTATCATGGAATATTGGCTAAACAAAAGAAAATGAAGTCGAAGAAGAAAACAAGAAAAAAAAAACAGACAAGAAATAACCGAAGATAATTATTATTGTTATTGTTACGCCCAATTTCATTGGTCAACGTCATCAAAAACAAAAAAAAAGTTATTTTTCGACAAACGCTACTTGCAGCGATTAATGTGCTCCCGAGATAAAATAGTGCATTAAATGATAACGTCAAATTCAGACACAACTTTGTTTTTAGTGGAAAGAATTGGAATGATAAGAAATAAAAGTTATTTTGGAGGAGTTTAAGGATGTGTAAACGCGGTCTTTCACTCAGAAACTTTACATAAAGGTATCAAACCACCAATTCAACCAATCAGAGTTGGAACGAATGAGAAAATAGACCTTTTGAATCTAAAGATAGACTTTGTATTCTTGCACCTTTAAAACTATTCAAGGGAATTTGATGAATGGTGCACCCATTCAAACATTGATATATTAGGTTTAATTCAAGACCAAGGTCAATTGACCAGGTGTAATTTTAGATCGCTTAAAAGAGGGGAATTCCCAATGACTATTTTTGCGCAATGTTGTGACGTCGTGGTACGTATTTATAGGTGGCTTTCCCCGACACACCGGGAATCTCTTAGAAGGCTTTAAAGGTATGATGAAAATTTGATATAATGTAGAGCAGGTATGTGCCTTTCACGACATGTATGGTCTTGGCAAGGTTAAACTTAAGATAAAATGTCCAGGGAGGTTTGAAAATTCCAAATTTTAGTTGAAAATGTTAAAGAAATGAATTGGTGGTTTCACACCTAAAGTCCTTCGGAATTTATTTAATTTGTGAGTGAGTCAGCCGCATTTACACATCGATAAATTCCTCCAAAATGACTTTTATTCCTATCAAAAGGTTGTCATTTTGTTCCCATGAAAAGAAAACAAAACAAACAAACAAACAAAGCCTAATAAGATGAAGCAATTGTACACTCTATTTGCATTCTCTCATTCATATTAGACTATTTCAAATGCATCAACTGAAATTATACTTTTATCATATTAGCCTTATCAAATTTTACTATCCAACCAGGTGCAACTTTAGTTTTTTCGGATCTGGAATTGCTTCGAATCGGATAATGTGGAAACAAAGAAGTTTGTAGTGAGAGTGACTTTCGTATTTTTCAGCAATGTGGCAGATATTTTGTACCTTTAAGTAAATAAAAGTATTCAAACTTTAGATATTTCTACATTGTTTTCTATATTTTTTGACTGAAGGATGTTAAAATTTTTTTTTAGATAAATGTTTTTATTAGAATATTGAGAAAAAGTAATTAAACTAAAACAATTGATAGATACAAGTGGTTTAAAATGACGGGAAACTGAACTCCCTGATTTTTTCATAGGTTCAACATTAACAATGTTTATTCATAAATGAATGTGACAAAGTACCTATAGTTTAATTAATAAAATTTTGTCAGAATGGTCTGGAAGATGTATAAAATTAAATCATGGGACAAAATAAGTGGGTCACCGGACAAAAAAAATTATGTTTAAATGTAGGAGCCAGAAAAAAAATATAAAAGTACCAAAACATTACCAGTGTTTATTTCAGCTTGATAAGGTTAATACTTATATTATTATAAATATAAAGAATATACCAAGGGCACTATCAAGTCAACAAGTCAGAGCTTTTGTTCAAAGTAAGGGAGCACAGGTTCTTGTTTTTTTTACTTACATGTCGGTTTCAAAACTAGGTCACATGAACTTTCATTTCTGGTATTAATGAGGCTTGTTTAGGGTATATTGGGATATGGGATATTTACGACTTTTACTACTTTAACTTTTATTTGCAGACAAAAGACTCGTTAGAGTCATAGCAATACAATACAAAAAGAACACAATACAAATCACATGAAACATACCAAAATCATATTTTTCAAACATTTCAATTTTTAATATTAAAACAGTAAAGCTTAACCTTCTCCCCTCAGTTCTAATGACCTCTTTATGAAAGAAGCAACTGCTTTAATATTAGAAGGTGTTGACTAATGGGAAATGGAATATTTATGACAAAACTGATCGGGATATAGGATATTTTGACTATGGGATATGGGATATTTCAATAATTATTGGGATATTTTAGTCTAGACTTACTGGGATATGGGATATTGGGAACCCCCTAAACAAGCCTCATTAATAATAAAGATGGATTAAAGTTTTGGTGCAGGGTTTCCGGGGCACATGAGGATACCTCCAGGGTTTGTATTTCGGTTCACATTGCTTGTGTTTTAGTTTCGTGGCGTTCTTGTTCATTTTTTGATTTTTCAACGTTGTTGCAATTTGTGTTAAATAATCAATGAAGGGGTATGGAGTAAATGCACATGAGACAAAGTCTCTACAGATACATGGAAAAACCAAGCAATGGAACAACACTTTTATTGTTGCTCTTCATCTTGAAGTCACCATGAGGCCTTCAACAATGAGTTTTGCTCATAAGTATGAATTGGCGTGCTTTTTGAATGTTTGCTTTTAGATTTCCCCATTTCTACAGGCTTTTTGGTTCTGCATTTATTTGCCAATATATGATATTAAAAATTTAAAAAACAAATGTTTTTAAAAAACAAAGAAAAAAAATACGACATACACAGTGAGAATTTTTGCAAAATTTCCAGATTAATACTCACAATATTATGATATTTAAAATAGGTAGAAAAGGCTTTTTTGAATCAATGTACAGATTATATTTGGACGTGATAAGGAAAGGCCTAACAGTTACATTCATTTTGCTCAAAACTAAAAATGGTCCATTTTAGACCGTGTTTGTGACAAAGTAAGTCGTAACAGTTTCATTCAATACTCAAAATTAACGGTAGTCAAATCCAATTTATTTTAGTAAACTCGCCTGCTATCTTTTTGTTGCCATCAGAATTTCGCCTTTTTCATGTAGCCCTGGCATAAGTTGCGAATGTCTTGTAGACAAAATGTCGACATTTTTCCCCTATCTTGGTTTACATAAGGTCAATTTCGGACTATCGGACCTTCGGACTATCGGATCTTCGGACTACCGGACCTTCGGACTATCGGACTTTCGGGCTATCGGCCCTTCGGACTATCGGTGTGTAACCGTCAATTTGACATTGTGTACGTGACGACGGGGGGCGGAACAGTTGCATCAATTTCATTTAATCAAGACTCAAAATGGTCATTTTAGCTCACCTGACCCGAAGGGTCAGTGTGAGCTATTTCCATCACTTGGCGTCCGTCCGTCCGTCGTCTGTTAACTTTTCACATTTTCATCTTCTCCTCTGAAACCACTTAAGCAAATTCAATCAAACTTTACAGGAATGATGTAGTAAAGATCCTTTACAAAGAATGCTCATTTCGTTCCGATTTGATAAAAAACATGGCCGCCAGCACGGAACGTAGTTTAGAATTGGACCCTATGGGAAAAATCACATTTTCATCTTCTCCTCTGAAACCACTGAAGCAAATTCAACCAAACTTTACAGGAATGATGTTCCTGATTTTGTTCCGATCCGATAAAAAAACATGACCGCCAGCGCGGAACTTAGTTTAACATTGGACCCTATGGGAAAATTATATTTTCTTCTTCTTCTCCTCTGAAACCACTGAAGCAAATTCAACCAACTTTACAGAAATGATGTAGTACAGGTCCTTTACGAAAAGTGCTCATTTCGTTCAGCATTGCGCCAGTGCGGAACTTAGGTTAAACATTGGACCCTATGGGAAAATCACATTTTCATCTTCTCCTCTGAAACAGCTGAAGCATATTCAAACAAGCTTTACAGGAATGATGTTCTCATGGTCCTTGACAAAGAATGCTCATTTTGTTCCGATCCGATAAAAAACATGGCCGCCAGCGCGGAACTTAGGTTTAACATTGGACCCTATGGGAAAATCACATTTTCATCTTCTCCTCTGAAACCACTGAAGCAAATTCAACCAAATTTTACAGAAATGATGTACTAAAGGTCCGTGACAAAGAATACTCATTTTGTACCGATCCGATAAAAAACATCGCCGCCAACGCGGAACTTAGTTTAACATTGGACCCTTTGGGAAAATCACATTTTCATCTTCTCCTCTGAAACCACTGAAGCAAATCAACCAAACTTTACATGAGTGATGTATGGAAAGTCCTGTACAAAGATTGCTCATTTCATTACAATCCGATAGAAAACATGGCCGCCAGCATGGAACATAGTTTTACATTGGACTCTATGGGAAAATCACATTTTTATCTTCTCCCATGAAACCACTGAAACAAATTCAACCAAACTTTAGAGGAATAATGTACGGAAATTACTTTACAAAAATACTCATTTCATTTTGATCCGGTAAAAAACATGGCCTCCACTGCAGAACATAGTTTAACATTGGAGCCCAGTATGAGAAAGCCATCCTTTTCATCATCTTCTCTGAAATTATTCAAGCAAATTTAACAAAATGTATAGAAGGTCCTTTGCAAAAATTACTCATTCCAATAGGATAAGACAAAAAACACGGGTGCTAATGGAGAACTTAGCTAAATACTAGACCCCATTGGTAATAAACATATTTTTGTCATTCATGGCATAGAAGCATTTTGCCAGGTGAGCGATGCAGGCTCAGTGTCTGAGCCTCTAGTTCATTGTGCACTTGACGAGAGAATGCAGGCAGGGGAGTGGTTGAAATAGAACAATAGAAATTGAGCTCTCGTTTAAATGAGGTAGAAATGTTACTTTTTGGATTGTTTACCATGGATGCATAATTATAAAAGTTATTTCCAATGGAAAAATACTTATATTTTTCATTCCTTTATTTTGAATATATATAAAAACAACGTAGATTACCGCAGGTGAACGCATAGATGCACAAATCGGCATAAAAGATCAAGTTAGTGTCTGTCTTTCA
>MJUU01061916.1:4240-23966 GCA_002080025.1 Modiolus philippinarum | reverse complement strand
TTCAAGGAATATTTACACCAGATCTATCCCAATGAGCTTGAAATTAAATAGGCTACCGATACACCTACTTCAGCTTCGTATTTAGATCTTTTAATTTACATTGACGAAAATGGACGTTTGAAATCTAAGCTGTATGACAAACGTGATGATTTTAACTTCCCAATTGTGAACTTTCCCTTTCTGAGCAGCAATATACCTGCCTCTCCAGCCTATGGAGTGTACATTTCACAGTTGATTCGTTACTGTCGGGCATGCAGTTTATACAGTGACTTTTTAGTTAGAGCAAAAGCACTGTCCCAAAAACTGCTTAGTCAGGGATTTGTTCAGCCCTTGTTACTTTCATCCCTTCAGAAATTCTATGGCCGTCACCATGACATCATTGACAGATATGACGTGTCTGTGTCCCAAATGAAAACGGACATTTTCAGCTAGATTTCACGTCTTCACGGATTTGACTCAACCCCGGATTGACTCGCTGATAGTGTGACGGGTGCCGCTAGCGGAGCAGGACATGCTTACCCTTCCGGAGCACCTGATGTCACTCCCGGTTTTCATGGGAGTTCACACTATGAGTGCCTTAGTTCTTAATGTTATCTTTTTATTTCCGTGCATTGTAGCTGTCTCACGTCCTTGTTTTGTCTTTGTTTTTATCTGTTACCGTTTCTGCCATGTCTTTGGACTTCGATTTTTTGTAGTCATCGCTTCCCTTGTTCCTTCGGTATTCTACTGCCGTTGTTTGAAATGAAATAACAGATGTGGTTGATTTAAGCACTTAAATTCAAGTTATTTCTTGGTATTTATCAGTGTTTTGAACATTTGCTAGTCAGGGCTCGCCACATAGTCATTCTGCCCGTCCGCCCGTCACAAAGTCGTGTCCGGGCTATAACTTTTTTGTCTTTTGAGGTAGGCTTTTGGTATTTGGCATGTATATAGATCACACCAAGACGATGCGTCATGAACCATGGTCGGTGACTTTTGTCCTTGAACTTTGTCTTTAAAGTCAGATAATGGCTTTTCTTATGACAAAGTCGTGTACAGGTTATAGCTTTTTGTCCTTTGTAATAAGCTTTTGGTAACTGGCATGTGGATAGATCAATTCAAGACAA
Organism: Modiolus philippinarum; assembly: GCA_002080025.1. Lineage (NCBI taxonomy): Eukaryota > Metazoa > Mollusca > Bivalvia > Mytilida > Modiolidae > Modiolus > Modiolus philippinarum. The sequence continues at coordinate 22,860 of MJUU01061916.1, read as the reverse complement.
GGTGTAATATTCTAAGGTTTGTTACCCTTGACCAATGGTTTTTCGTTAAGCTTTTCACTGGGTGTCGCAAGCTTTGCATTGTCATTCCATATCATTGGATGCATTTTCAGGCATGTGGGTTACCACGTTCTGTTTATTTCTTGAGGATAATATCGTTGTGTCAATTCTTGTACTGTGTCCACACTTGTATGTTTCCATACCTGTAATGTGTCACTTATTTCAGTGGGGCCTACAGAGATGGCTGCCATTTATTTGATGTTTTCTTAAAGAAACTCCAGATCAAGTGTGAAGTTCAGATGAATTGCTATGTTTAATTTTCTGGAGATTTTTTGTTCTTGTAATTGGTAACAAACGAACTCCTGTTTAAAATATATTTCGTTAAGATATAAATAACTTAGTAAACATTTGACCCTATTGGGAAACAAGTCAAAAGATCCTCTTTTCTGAAACTAATTTGAACCATACTTGGTTTATAATGGTCCTTAGCTTGTGCCTTTTGATAAATGTGTCTGTCAAGTCCACATTACATCCATAATGACTACCAATGAGGAGCATGTTTAACATTGCAACCTATTGGAAAGAATTCAAAGATCGTTTGAAACAACAGTTTCAATTGGATCCAAACTTGGTCACAATAGTCCTTGGATGGTCCCTTTTAAAAATATGTCTGGTATGTCTTCTCTTCATCAAAGATGGTAGGTGTAAAAAAAAAATCAGTCAATCAACCAATCATCCAAGATGGCGGGGAACAAAGTCTGACATTGGATGCCCTGATAAAACACATTCAAAGATCTTCTATGGATCTACTATGCCAATTGGAACCAAACTTAGTTACAATAGTCCTTACTTGACCCCTTTCGAAAATGTGTCTGGCAAGTCGGCATTACATCTAAGAAGGCTGCCCGTGAGGAACATAGTTTTACATCAGACCTTATAGGAAAGCATTCATAGATCTTCTGCTCTGAAGCTCCTTGGCTAATTGGCCTAAACCTGAATAGTCCTTAGCTAGTCCCCTTCAAAAAAGTGACCAGCAAGTCTTCACCCCATCAAAAATGGTTGCCATCAGGAAATACAATTCAACTTTGAAGCAAAAAACATCAAGATCTATTATAACATACATACACCGTTCATTGAAGATCTTATGGTGGCTTTGAGTTGTTATTACTCCCCTTTGGGTCGTTGTCTCTTTGACACATTCCCCGTTTCCCTTCTTTTTTCTATTGAAAATGAGGCACATTATTATTGAGGTTATTGGACTGTCCATCTCAGCAATGGCCCAGGGAGGGTAGATCTTGCCATTCTGAATAATGTCACTTCCTTGTTAGATAGTTGTAATGGTTTTCGAGTTTTTGCCAAAAACTGCAATTTACCCCAATGGTCCATTTTTATTATAGGCCGCCACGTTGTTTGATCAGGGACATAGAAAAGACAAATTTGAAACTAACACTAATAATGATTCAGTTTAAGTTTGATTCCATTTGGCCAAGTGGTTTCAGAGCAGACCATTGAAAGCGAGCTTACGACGGACGATGGACACCAAGTGATGGCAAACTCTCAACATGGCATAGCCAGATGGGCTAAAACAATTATTATATAGAAGGGATGAAGATTGACAATTTTCAGTGAAATAGATGTAATAATCAACTGTGAAATTATTTTCCCTTATTTCAATCTGGTTGTCGTATAATCGCCTCCGTGGATAAACATCGAAAACATAGTTAATGAAATACAGGTTAAACAAACCAGTAAATATAAGACAAAGTCTAAATAATAAATAAACAACTTAATTTTGATCCTTATTATCGCAAATACTCAACTCGTGATCGAACAGGCGTTAACTCAGTCAAGCGCTATGCGCATTCGTATAATACTGCGTTGGTCGATCATTCATTGAATATTTTGCGATAATTAGAATCTCGGATTTGTTATAGCATGGAAGTATTATGATAATTCCATGGTTTTAGTATAAGCATTTGATTGTGCTGACTAATAAAGTGCACATGTTTTAATGAGATAGAAATGGAACCTTCGGAGTCAGAAATGACAGACAACAGTGATTGTCACAAGACCAGAACTAACTGGTATTTTTCAACGAAAATATTAAACGTGTTTTTTTTTTATAGAATTTGCATAACACATCAAACTGGATGATTTTATACAACACCTCACTGAAATAACTGCAGATCTAGATCTATCAAGTACACCATGTAAACAGTATGCCTGATTTATATACAGTGTGTTTCAGTAAATGTTTATCTATATTTTCATTTAGAAACTCAAACAGCGTGTGGCCAAATAAATTGTAAGGGAGAAAAGGGAGACCAAGGAATAAAAGGAGATCGTGGTAATTATCTGTTCTTGTATATATTTTGGCAAAATAAAATATAGAAAAAGTGTTGCATTAAGAATTGCGACATTTTATTTCTCTTTGGGACAGCCTGGATTATTCAGAGAGGAAACTCGGTAAAAGTATGATTTCAAAGGACAAAACAAGTGGAAAAAAGACAGTTAAAGACAGATTTAAAGAATATTAATGGCTATTTTTCTGGTCTGTTAAGATGACCCCAATATTGTAGTAACTGTTATAATGGTTCTTCGTAGTTTTTGTCCTTTGTGTGCTCTGAATTATTCCTTTTTCTTCCTTTACGTCTATTTTCTATAATATTTGTAATAACAATACCCGTAATTTGAAATGAAATAACAGATGTGGTTGATTTAAGCACTTAAATTCAAGTTATTTCTTGGTATTTATCAATGTTTTGAACATTTGCTAGTCAGGGCTCGCCACATAGTCATTCTGCCCGTCCGTCCGTCACAAAGTCGTGTCCGGGCTATAACTTTTTTGTCTTTTGAGGTAGGCTTTTGGTATTTGGCATGTATATAAATCACATCAAGACGATGCGTCATGAACCATGGTCGGTGACTTTTGTCCTTGAACTTTGTCTTTAAAGTCAGGTAATGGCTTTTCTTATGACAAAGTCGTGTACAGATTATAGCTTTTTGTCCTTTGTTATAAGCTTTTGGTAACTGGCATGTGGATAGATCAATTCAAGACAAGGTGTAATATTCTAAGGTTTGTTACCCTTGACCAATGGTTTTTCGTTAAGCTTTTCACTGGGTGTCGCAAGCTTTGCATTGTCATTCCATATCATTGGATGCATTTTCAGGCATGTGGGTTACCACGTTCTGTTTATTTCTTGAGGATAATATCGTTGTGTCAATTCTTGTACTGTGTCCACACTTGCATGTTTTCATACCTGTAATGTGTCAACACGCCTTCAAATTTTCACTTATTTCAGCGGGGCCTACAGAGATGGCTGCCATATATTTGATGTTTTCTTAAAGAAACTCCAGATCAAGTGTGAAGTTCAGATGAATTGCTATGTTTAATTTTCTGGAGATTTGAACTCCTGTTATATATTTCGTTAAGATATAAATAACAAAATACCGAAGTCACTGTGAAATTTAGTTTCTGCATATGTGCATTTCGACAACCTGTATCTCTTTAGTGCAAATAAAATTAAAACATTTCTCTTTCCCTATATTTAATTTTTCCCCATCTTGACGGCGATGTTCCGTTAGCCCCTTCTTACGAGGTCTACACTTTACAATTTGTTCGATATACACGAGCATGTGGTGATGTTTCTGACTTTTATGACCGAAATCTTTGTCTAACTGAAAAAAAAATTGCATTAAAACAAACTTTTGCATCAAGGGTTTAAATATCATAAATTTAGAAAAAACATTCTCTGAATTTTATTATAGATGCATTGACTTATAAGGGAAATTTGGCTCTACATGCAGGCATCTTATACAACAGGTCATTTCACGTCCAAACTTCTGTGGAAAGATCATTTACAAAGCGCATAAGTTCAAATATTGTCCTTTCAAATTTATTGCTCCATGTGACAAACTTATTCAAAAAAAGATATTGATCAGCTCTTCAATTTTGCACCGTAACTAAATTAAAACACTTTTTCATAATTGCAGTATTTTGCATTGCACAATATCATGTTCTTCCTTCATAATTGATGATGGCTGTTATACGAAATTTATTTAGAAGTATTTCAATTGAATTTCATACGTTAGAAGGCTTGATATCATAGTAAACAAAAATCATGCTTTAGCTTTTGTCAGGACAGTAACCGTGTGTATTGTCTTCATATTTTATGTACTTCATTGTAAAGGTACTCGTCTTGATAAGTTGGACTTTTTTCTAGTTTGAATTTTACTGTGAGTCTTTTTGTGTATTTATATTTTAGCCATTCACCACACATAGGGGAGGGTTTGGATCCAAGTTTTAACTTGGAGATGGGATGTTGTCTCCTTGGCATTTACCCCATTTCCTTTCTTTTTCATAGTTGGAAATCCATAAACCAAAATATGTGTAAAAGCGGATAGAGAACATCGTTTCTGTAACAACATGATAACAAAATTCTGGAAATTTTATAGACTTTTGACATCTCAGTTTTAATTCCTCTGAAAATCACTGTTTCACAAAAAAGCAAAAAAATGACACAAAACGATGAAAATTCAACTCTTGGTGCTCCGAACTGTAAGGCATGGACAAGAATAACTGCTTTGGTAACTCTGGACAATAATCTTACAACGAGGCCATTTTAAGGAAGGCAATTCCTGACCTTTGTTATCGTACACTTTCCATGCAAATTGTTGATTGATGCTGCTTCATAATGAAATTTGTCTTGACAAAACATGGCTTATTCGTTTTTAAATTTTAAAACTTAATAAAAAATACAAGAGGAATTAAAAAGGTATTAATATTAGAGAAGCTGAGCAGCATTAAAAATGTGGTGCGTTTCTTTTGATGTTTAGTATATTAGTCCATTTTGATGAGCTTATCATAAGTCTTCAATTATAATCACAATTTATCTTTTTGTCTCATTTCGAAATGATACTGAGATAGTTCTTGTATGGCCGGTTCAAAACTGTGTTTTGCATGTCAGGATAGTTATCACCGGGGAACTTTTTATCCTAGAACATACATTCAAAAATGATTTCTTCAAACACAACTCAGCCATTCTTTACCATAGTTTAACATTTTACACCTATATGAAACTCAACCCTACCTGTTCTTTTGTACCATAAGATAATAATCTGCAGGACTTTTTTTTCATTAACTTGCAGAAAAACTAGAAATGCTGAAAGCATAGTTCAGTAAATGATAACCCGCCCTCCTCCTTAGTTATGATACATGATGACAGAGTCCAAGTATGGGTATGAAAAAAATCGGTCTGATAAAAATCTAAGACAGGAAATGCAATATTACCTGACTTGATAGTTTCATCAAATTCCATTCACTGGTTTTGGGGAGTTATGGATGGCATCCAAGCAACCCATCCTCCCCTCAATGACAATGCGTTGCTAAGTTCTATGTGAAGCCATGGGAAACCATAAATATCGAAAAAGGATTGTTTTATCCGTTAGTGTATGATTGGTTTGTACTATGGATGGTGACTTTGTCTCCTACAGTAGGGTGCAGACATAACCTCTTGCCATGTTAACTTGAAACAGTCATAAAATCTCCTTTAAGTTAACTTAAGGCGCTGTCACACTATAACGCAAAGCGCCAACGTGTGCCGACTTATGGGAATATTTCTGTACACGCTGTTGTGCGTTGTGTAAGTTAGAAGTGCGTTCTTAACAAGTTACAAACACGTCAATACACGTCGGTATGCGTTGTTGAACGTTGGATGCGTCGGAAAATTTTGAACATGCTCAAAATTTTACGACGTTTTCCAATGTGTTATTGATAAGTTATGCACATGTTAGACGAACGCTAGAAGTACGTTAGCACGCAATGTGTTCGATATGTATTAGTTTCTCGAAAGTTGTTTTAAACGTTTAAAGAACGCAAACCGAGCGTCCTTGTTACTAAGGACTAAGGTATTAGCAGATGTTTTATTATGAAATAATGGTTAAAGAGCAAGAAAAAAATCCAAAGGAATGTAAATAGCTTCTTTGTTTCAGCATCAGACTGAAAAAAATTTTTTAAATAAATTTTGTGATTTTTAGGGAGCTATCCCTCCAGCAAATCCGTCGTATCTTTCAATGGCATTTCTATCAATTTGAACCTTGGCAAACGACACTGGGATGAAAAATGTCCAACTGATCTGACAAAAGATCGTCAAAACGCTATACAAACGTTCTATGAATGCTAGAAGACCGTTATGGATGCGTTCGGTATACGTCAAGTACGCTAGTAAATGCCTTTTAAGCGTTTTCATACGCTTTTAAACGTTTTGTGAGCATTGCACACAAGTTATGGATAAGTTATGGATCCGTTGTAGGTCGTAAGCCTGACGTTATGAATGCTTTCAACAAGAGAATATCTTCAATTGTCGGCGTGTGCCAACGTTCTAACAAAAATCGCGAACGTTGGCTAGAACGTTTTAGTGTGACAGGGCCTTTAGGAATGTTTTTAAGTTAACTTCGACAGTCATAGAGCAGTCATAAAATTACTCTAAATTAACTTTAGATCTATTCTGGAGCCCTAACTGCGCTGACCTGTTTTGTTCAGAGAGACCTGACCGCCTTCATCTGTCATAGAATCCTGACTGCTCTGACCTGTCATAGAGCCCTGAGCTCTATGACTGGTCATAGCAGTCAGGGCTCTTTGACAGGTCAGGAAAGTCAGGATTCTACGACAGGTTAGCAACCAGGACTCTATGACTGATCAAAACAGTCAGGGATCTATGACTGGTCAGGGCAGTCAGGATTCTATGACTGCTCCAAGTTAACTTAAAGTTAACATAGAACTGTTCACATGACTGCTCCCTTAATAAACTTGGACGAGAGGTTATGTCTGCATCCTATTGTAAAACAGTTTGGTCTGTTCTTTGTTTGGTCGCTGTGTCTTGAATGATTTCGCAAATTGTTATTCTGTCGCTTTGACAGTTTCAATATGGCTTATATGAATATAACGCGCTTATTTCACTTGTACAACTGTCCGTTTTTGGACTTGAACAAACAAACAAAAATATCTAAAGTGACGGATGATATTATAAGGGAATAATATTGAGCATTTTGTAGTTAAATTTAATGGTAATAGTATTCACAATAAGTAAAATATTGCTTTTAAACTATTTGGTAGACATGTCATTGACAACATGGCTATTTTCTGAAATTTGATGCTAATTGGTGTGTGCAAAAGATGTAAAGATAACAATACAGGCGTGGAATTATTACCACACCTACCTTGCATGTAAAAATGCTAAAATTTATAATATAAAAACTGTAAACAGAAATCTAAAATAACAAAACAACGGCAGTAGAATACCGAAGGAACAAAGCACAAGATTACATAAATCAAAGTCCAGAGACAAGGCAAAATCAAGAACACCAGGAAAATTAGGAAATTTAGGACCATTATATCTATAAATGATTATATTTAACACATATGTATATTTCATAACTTTAACTTGAATTAAAATGATGTTATCAAAAATGTTATAATTATTTGTCAATTTTAAAAGCCCAGAATTTAAAGAAAGATAACTCCGAATAGACAATCCTACCACAGGTTGATAACCGGAACTGTTTGATTATTACAAAAACAGGAAAACAGCAAACACCTACAATGGCCAGGAACTACAATCACATGCCACAATTTACAAGTATCTAAATGCCGAAACTGAAGCGCAGACCAATTTTTGTTTTGAAAAAGCCTATTTTTCTAACGTTTAAGTGATTCCAATTAGAAGGATCAAGCTATTTATTATTTCATGACATTTTCAATGCATATCAAAAAGCTGTGACGAAACGGACTTTCAATCCTCCCTCGGTATAGTTATTCTTTTATTTATATTAGGGTTGAAGGCATACATGAATAATAACAAAACCATAATAAAACAAAACAAAGATTACAAGATGAAAAATCATGCAGTTGTTGAGTCCACTCTCCTCAGCGCAAAAGACCTTCTAACGAATGAAGCAGTATACTGCACGATTTGTGGACAATTTAAACATACATATAGTTTATCTGGTTTACTTTCAATATTTGGTATTAAACGTTTTATTTCCTGTAGATAGTTTTCTCTCAGTTTTGTGTTATTATTACATGAAAATAAGAAATGTTCTTCATCATCAATGGTGTTGGAATTGCAGTTCTTGCATTTTCTGTTTTCTCGTTTAATATTTTTATACCTTGCCCTTTCAATTTCTAAAATATGATCGCTGACTCTTAATTTTGTTAGATATTTTCTATTTTCAATTTTTTTTTATATTTTCCAAATATGGTTCAATTTCACTATAAAGAAACAATTTATTACTTTCTGTGAGAGAATTTAATTTTTTTTTAAATAATGTCTTATAGTCTTCTTCAAGTAGTTCTTGCACATACTTTGTAAATTTAGGTTTTTCTGTATGAAAATTTATATTTTCTATATATGTGACATCAATATCAATTTGACTGCCAATATATTTGGCAAAAGTAAACCATGAATATGACCGCATTTCATGTAGTTGTTTTGAGAGCTTATATGCATCATATAATAAAGGATTAACATCAGTAGAAGAAATTCTTGCCATATACTTTAATGTTTGTAATTTTATATACATATCCATTGGATACTGACCAAGTTCAGCTCGTGCGGATATATTTACAGATTTTTTACTTAAACCTAAAATTGATTTACAAAATTTTAGGTTTACTTTTTCAATATTACTGTTGTCATTAGATGCTATGACATCAAAAGTTAAATTAGATTTTTTAGCTCTCTCTTGAGAATTTATAACTTTTTCTTAAAAACCCATATACCAAATCTCTGAATTGTACATTAAAATTGGTTTAATTAGGGATTCAAAAAGTTTTTTATACAAGTGTATTGGCACATTTCCAATATTATTTAAAGTTTTAAACATACCAAACATGACTTTATTTCCTTTTTTGGTAAGTTCAATATGAGATGAGTGAAACTTGCCAGAAGCTTCAATAATATTACCTAAGTACTTAAATTTATTAACTTTTTCTAGTTTATGACCATCTATAGTGAAATCTGTATATTTGTATAAGATATTTTTCTGCTGAAAAACAATAACTTTTGTTTTATTAATATTGATTGACAATTGCCACATTTTAAGTAATCAGCTAATTTATTTAATGATGTTTGTAATCCCTCAGCACTTTCTGACAATAACAGTAGATCGTCTGCAAACATTAGACAGCTTATAGACATGCTGTCCAATGTGACAGGTTCACAGCTCTTGTCAAAAGTTTCCGGTAGATCATTTATATATATATTAAATAAATTTGAGCTAAAACTATCGCCCTGTTTCAGTCCCCTTTCTATTGATACAGATTTTGATATACAATTTCTATATTTGACTGAGGCTTTATGATCCTTATATATATTTTCAATAATACCAAACAATTTACATCCAATTTCTTCATTTTTTATTATTTTATATAGAAGACCTAATCTCCATACTGAATCAAAGGCTTTCCTTAGATCAACAAAGCATCCAAATAGTTTTTTCTTATTAACATTGACATATTTATTTATTATTGTCTTTAATATAAAGATACTATCTGATGTTCTCGCATTTTTTCTAAATCCAAATTGTGATGGATTTATTGTATTTTCAAACAATTCTATAAGTCTATTGTTTATTACAGAATGAAATACTGTACTGAGACAATTCATCAAAGATATTCCGCTATAATTGTTTGGGTTCAAAGAATCACCTTGCTTTAATATCGGTATAATAAACACTTCATTCCATTTATCAGGATAAATGGAAGAGTCTAAGATCAAATTAAAAAGTTTTGATAAGGGTCTTAGCATAATGTTACTACTATGCTTAATAACTTCATAACAAATGAGATCTGGTCCTGTACTTTTTCCATTTTTTAGGATTTTTATCACTTTTTTTATTTCAGATATACTAATCGGATCATCAGATTTTTGTTTATCAAGTTTTTGTTTTTTAACATTCATTTCACTATAGATGTAGTTTACAAAATTGTTATCTATATTTACAGGCTCTTCCTGTGTTCGAAAATGATTAGCAAGACTATCAAGATCCAATCTTGTATCACAGGATTCTGTGTTTGTTCTGTTGAAGTTTTTTATTATTTTCCAAAAGTTGCTGCTTTCTTGTGGTGATAAATTTACTAATTCTTAAATAAGATTTTGTTTATGTTCTTTTCTTTTATATTTATAAGTTTTCTTTAACTTCTTAGAATAGAAGAAAAATTTTTGTTTCAAATTTTGGTCATAGGGAGATAACCTTAATTTTTTGCTGAGTTTGTTGACTAGACTTCTCAGTTCCATATATTCAGAGTCTGTCCATGGAGCTCTGTTCTTTTTCTTTCTTTTATTTGGAAATTTTTTTTTCATACAATTATCAGATAGTTGCATATAAACGTCATGAATTGATGTATTTGCTAAATTTATTCCCTCTTTTGATTTTTCAAACAAAGTTGTTTGAAATAGATCTATATCTTTGTTTATATCAACTTAAGTTAACTTTTTTTCAAGTAATGCTTTAGATATTTTAGTCCATTTAAATTGAAAGTTTTGTTTTTTATAATTGTTTTGTAATTGTGCAGTTTTAAAATTACATTTCAAATGAGTTATTAATTGACAGTGATCAGAAAATGGTGTAGGGTCTTTAACTGTAAATGGTGAATAAAAGGATATGGAGTAAATGCACATGAGACAAAGTCTCTACAAATACATGGTAAAAAACAAGCAAAGGAACAACGCTTTTATTGTTGTTTTTCATCTTAGTACTTAACTGAGGAGAGTAGATTCATACTTCCAATAGCATAATCTACAATACTACAACCATTTGTCTTATAAAACAACGACAGTAGAATACCGAAGGAACAAAGGGGTGACATTCACAAAAATCGAAGTCCAAAGACAGGGCAAAAACGAGAACACAGAAAACAATGACGTTAGACACAAAAACAATGACGCCAGACAGACACAAAGCACAGAACCAGAAACCACAACATTCAGAACAAAGGCACTCACAGTGTGAACTCCAGTGAAACTGAGAGTGACATCAGGTGCTCCGGAAGGGTAAGCATGTCCTGCTCTGTTAACAGCACCCGTCACACTGTGAGTGATTCAATCCGGGAAAATGTCAAAGTCGGTAGTCAAATCCGGGAAGACGTGAATCTAGCTGAAAATGTCCACTTTCATTTGGGATACTGACACGTCTTATAACGTGTTATGTTTCCTAGAATATCACCAATGAATCTTCCGTTCAATATTCTTAGTTGGGCAGAAGTACAGAGATCCAAGAGTTCTCCCCCTTGAGAATTAAAAAGTTTATCTTGTGATTTTCTCTCTAGTTCATAGTCAATTTTGTAATTTTGTGGTAAAATATGATTTAATTTTTCATTATTTTCATCATGTAATATAAAATCTATTCTGTTTGAAACTCTGGAATTAAAATCACCAGTTAGTATGATTTTTCCTTTATCCGCTATCAAATTGATTTCTGATTCTAAATTTTGATATTCCGAGTTAAAGTGTGGCGAGTTTAAAGGTGGAATGTATATTCCACATACAAATATATGTTCATTGATTCCAAAAAAGGACTTTTCCATTTTTAACCACATTCTGTTAGGGGATTTTGTAAATTTTTCATATGAACAATTCCCTTGCTAATTTCCTTTTTTAAATATACTATTATCCCCCCACTGTTACGTTTTGCCGTCTTTTTCTTTCCCCTACATTTTGATATATATTCAAAATTAGGAATATTAAAATCAGAGTTGTCTCCCTTCCATGTCTCTTACAAAAAGTTTATCTCATATTTTATGTTATCAAGGAACATTTGGTCCCTGTACTTCTGACCAAGACCATTTATATTCCAACTTGAAATTGTCACTGACTCATAAGATGTACATGTATATCGCATAGTCGAAACAAATATCTTGTATGTTTGCAAGAGATGGCATCAATAGTAAAAGAAACACAATTACAACTATATAATATACAATATCTACATTATTTTGAACATGAGACGCAAATATGACCCATTATTTCTATCTTCTCAAGAAACTTTCACGTGACTAATTACTCACATTTTTATACTCTGAATAGTTGTTTGTAGAGCTCTATTTTTGTACTTTTATTAGTTACTTCTCGGATTATTGAACTGTTTATAACATCATTAATTTAATCACTAGTTATTAAAAAACTTCTTTGTTATTACTCTATTAACTCCTATATAGTCAGATCATTAATTTAATCACTAGTTATTAAAAACGTCTTTGTTATTACTCTATTAACTCCTATATAGTCAATTATAATTGTTTAATATTAGTTACTTATAACCATTTCATCAATTATCACATATATATAATAGTTGCTATTCGAATAAAACTTAGATTACTCTTGGTTACCCTGTAACCTTTCAATTACTTCCTTTAATATTAGTTACTTATTTCCATTTTATCAATTATCACATATATATATACTAGTTGCTGTTCGAATAAAACTTAGATTACTTTTGGTTACCCTTTAACCTTTCAATTACTCAAAAACATATAAACTAATCAAAATTATGCAGTAACCAAATATTTCTTGAACTATTGATTTTATTTATTTTTTTTTTTTTTTTTTTTTTTTTTTAATGAATTCTCATATTAATAATTGGTATTGCTAAATATACATATATATACACATACATACACATACAAAGTTATAAGTGAAACATTCCGTTTTAAGCGGCCTGACTTTCACTTCTCAAAATAGGATAATGCAGTGTTTTGTATGTCCTAAAAATGTTGTGTAACATTTAACAGCTGAATCGATATTGGTGGTGCCTTTGCCCATAAAAATAATTTCTTAACTAACTAAATCAAATTTTATTTCCAAATGTTTCTAGAGTTTTGATATCCTGTTTGGTTAAATAATAGTTAATTCCCAAGATTTTAATTTCTCCCATTATATTCCAAAGTATGTTTTTATCTAGAAATAAAGTGTCTGTACTTCAAGATCTTGAGCCAATCCTTATTGCTAGTCTTATCTAAATTTACTGTCAATCCAGCACATTGCTTAGTTTATGTACTGTATAAACATTTTATCTCAATGAATCAGGCTTGTCATCTAGAGTCGACGCAGTACAAAACTTACTTTCAGTGTCATATTTTGTCTTTTTATCTTTGCATATAGTATTTCGAAATAATTTATGTTTAATTGTTTTTTTTTTCATTTATTACAAAAAAAAAAAAAAACTAAACTAAAAACAAAAAACAAAAAAATTTCTTTTCGACAATTTAGTGATAGTAAGGTGTCAAGAAGATGTACCCAAAATATTTTTTTATACCTTGAAAATTGCTAAATATTTCTAAAGTTTTCAAGTTTCGGTTATAAAAAAACAGGATAACAGCAAACACCTACAATGACCAGGAACTACAATCACATGCCACAATTTACAAGCAAACTGCGCCAGAAGAGCAATAATGAAAACAAGAGACAAACATAAATAACGATATGAACTCGGGATAGCCGGACTTGGTACCGGCACTAGAAAAAGCCAGTGGTCGGGTTAATCCGGTTTATGGGTACCCACACCTCCCTTTCTCTATCCCGTTTCCAAATAGTATCATAAACATGCGAATAAAACCCAATACAGGTAGACTACTAACTCAATGACCACTATCTTGAAACAGAAAAAAGTATATGACAAAACGTAATTTTGAAAGAAGGGTCAAAGAGTGCACGCCGCTAAACTGCCGGCTAGCTCAAGGAATATAGTCTGCTGGTAAAACACTGTTGCACTACGGAAGAAAAATCAAACTCAAAACTCCCCGAAGGGTTTGGTAAAGAGTCTTCATGTATTTCAGTAGACATCAGCAGTATCAGTGAGAGGCCAGTATATATGTAAAGTCTTTAGGTCACTAGAATCCAAAGCCAATTTAACGGATTTGATCAGAATATCACGTCGATATCCACGATTTAATAGTAGTTTAAATATATCTTAATATGGTTAAAACTAATAACAATTGAATAAATATTGTATGACAAAAAATACCTTCAGTCGATGGTTCCATTAAAAATCATCCTGCATCCATCGGGAATCATCATTTATCAAGTAAATACCTTCAGTCGATTGTTCCATTAAAAAATCATCCTGCATCCATCGGGAATCATCATTTATCAAGTAAATGAAATGAAAAAGTAGTACTTTTTTCATAATGGTATTGATACGCATTTCAAAAGGTATTCCTGGACCCCCTGGCCCTGCTGGTTTTGATGGTCCCCCTGGACTCCCTGGTGTGGCTGGACCACCTGGAGAGAGCGGCTTTCCTGGTTTAGATGGACCTCCTGGACCCCAAGGACAGAGGGGTGAAAGAGGATCAGCTTGCTATCCCGATGATACGCCGAGTTCTTTAAAGGAAAAGCAAATTGGTAGGGTTATTAGTTGTTATAATTACTTTCTAGCAAAAGACTACAAAAACAAACAAAAGATATGATATGTACGTAACACCTTTTTACTCTTTTCATCGTCAATTATCTTGTATTCATTTTGATGTATGTGATGTTCAACGATCTGGACATGAGGCGTCATGCTGACGTCATAGCCTAACGGGCTAACTTGATACTGGCTGTGATAAAGTCCGTATAAAAATGTCCTATATTCCATATATTCAACGAGGAAGGAATCAATAATATATTTAAACAAAATAATGACTGAACAAATATTTTATTACTCCGATGGAAGTTTACCTATATTCAAGTACAAACTCGTGAGAAATAAGACTGACGCCTTGATTAGTGAGTCCGGCTGCGTTGATAGGATAAGAGTCTTCTGCTTCAGCCGTCCTACATGGCATATTCAGGATACGATTTCCATTGAAACCTAACACTCAAAGTTAAGAAGCGGAAAGAATTCAAAGTTTCAAAGGTATCTATCTCCTCATTACAACATGAATCAACCATAAGACATCATAAAATGTTGTTACATCGGGTTCTGCTACTGTAATATGAATATAATGTTTAGAAATTAATTATTTTAGAAATTTTAAAATTGGATAAGAAAACAAAAAGGTTTCCATGAACTGTATTAAAACACGCTCCTACCAACATTTTCTCCTTTGATTGCGCCTCGCAGATATCTCCAAAATTAAATTAAAGCCTGGAAGATGTCATGTCTGATAGTTTAAATGTAACGACTCCCGAGAACGACTCAATGTAATAAAAAACGTTAGTTGGACATTGATGAAAGCTTAACTGAACATTGTTGAAATTGTTTTTTTTTAGATATGACATAATCAATAAATGTACGACAGTGATACATAAGTTAACACTTGATAAAGCTTTATCAGTTTGCAAACTTTCAAATCAGTTTTTCACCCGTTCTTTCAGTGATTTTCATTATAAGACACATGTTTAATCTTGTGGCCAAAAAATAGCTTTTATTTAGTTTATATGATAAAAAATATATTATACTTCACATGAATTTTCTGAATTTTGATTGATTAACCGTAAGGGTGGTATTTTGGTATACTACCCCTTCGTTGAGTATACCAACCTTCTGTCGAGTATACTGCCCGCTCTAATTCTACAGTGACGTTGCTTGAAGTAATACAGTTTTTTGTATAGAATAGCACCAAGCATCCACGTATCTCCATTGTTTGATGGACCCTACACTAATTTACAGTGTTTCGGCAGCTTTGTAACAATTTCAAGGGATGGTTATATTTGTCTTTTTAGTCGGAATTAAAAGTTAATCTAGGTCTGCTCTCATCAGGGGTCCCCTAGGTAACTTTTAAAAAATATGTCTTTATTATTTGACTTTTGCTGAAAAATTCGCAAAAAATCTTTGTTCTTTTATATACGGAATGATAGATGTGAAAATCTCTTTCATCTAATTCCAGTAGATGTCAATGTTTTTTTTTTATAAAATAGCACCAAGTTTCAACGTATTGTTCGATGGACCCTACATTAATTTATAGTGTTTCGGCAGCTTTGTAACAATTTTTAGGGATGGTTATATTTGTCTGTTTAGTCTGAATTAATAGTTATTCTAGGTCTGCTCTCATCAGGGGTCCCCTAGGTTACTTTTTTAAGGTGTTTTACTTCTCGACCAATCAGAATGCTACATTTCCAATCTCTTAAGTGTTAAGAATCTGTCTACTGACCATCCTAATAACTTGCTTAATACAAGTCAGAACAATAGAGTAGACAGACACTTAACACATTAGGGATTAGAAATGCATCATTCTGATAGGTCGCGGATCATTTGCTAATCCATCATAAAATTTTATTGCTTATAAAATTTATTTCCACGAGATAATTTCAATTTTCACTTTTTAAAAATGAACTTCCATTTTTTCCAAATTTCAATTTTCACTTTTTTCACTTTCTTTTTAAAAGTAAAGGGTAATTTTCATCCAAATTTCAATTTTTCATTTTTCACAATGAAGCTGTAATTTCATTTCACATTTCCATTCTTTCACTTTATATTTTCAATTTTTATGATGAAACTTATTTTTTTCCAAATTTTAATTTTCACTTTTTTACTTTTCACAACAAAACTGTATATTTTCCATCCATTGATCACAGTTTGATATATCGAATCGGAAACAATCAAACTACAACGTTTTTTTTTTCGATTTATATACTTTTCCCGGAATAATTACATTGAATCTTTGATATTTTCCTCAGTTAATTTGACCGTTCACATCAAATGTTTTTGTTAAAATAAAACAATTTTTCAGTATCATTTTGACAAGAGTTTGATGAGCAATAAATTACACCCACTGTCTTCTTCCTGTATCTTTGCTGATTAACACATATTGACCGTATAGTCTTTGATTTGTAAAGATCATAGAGTAACACCTTGTCAGATAAAAGGGAGTCTCGAGTACCTTCTAAGTGGGTTAGAAGGTTACTAAATCTTTCTTAACAATTAAGAAATCTCGCCTGTTGGCTCGACTTCTTACTTGTTAAGATAAATTTAGTAACCTTCTAACCCTTACTTAATTATAATTTGACTTTTGCGGAAGTAAAAGATCGCATAAATTTCTGTGTTCTTTTATAAATGGAATAATAGACTTGTCAAAAATCTGTTACGCGTGTTGTTTAATAGCTATCGAATCATCTAATTGCATTACATTTGCAGTTGCGTAAGAAAGTTTGACCTGTCTTGATCTAATTTATCAGACATGCTGCGATTAATTTCACATTCTAAGTAGTCTCGATTAATTAAATAAACCTTGAACGTGTTGAATATTTTGTTACGGTTTTTTTATATTATAAGTGTTTCCAATACATCGTATTAATAACACCTGCAAAAAACGTATATTTCGATTCCAAAACGGAAAAGATTTTTTTTCAAATCGGGAATCCCATCTCCTTATAAATATATGTAATTCAAATTGTGCGCAAAAATGTTATAATTTTCTCTTTATCGGAGTTGAAATTCGGTATTTAGAGATAAATCTATTTGATATCGTACATAATATGTATCCCGTTTCTCGAACGTTTTTCGGTATGATTACAATCGGCATTCGGTATAGATTTTGGTATAAAAAAGATAACAGGAAACACCTACAATGGCCGAAAAACATAGCCACATGCCAGAAAGTAAATAGGAACTGCACAAGAAAAAAACCCACAATAAAAATACAAAAGACAAACATAAACAACGATAGGAACTCGGGACAGCCGGACTTGGTACCGGCACTAGCAAAAGCCAGCGGTAGGGTTAAACCAGTTTATGGGTACCCAAACCTCCCCTTTCTCTGTCCCGTTTCCCTATCGTAGAATAAACATACGAATAAAACCCATACAGGTAGACTACTAACTCCATGACCACAATCTAGAAAAGAAAAATGGGGGGACAAAACGTAATTTTGAAAGATGGGTCAAAGAGTGCTCGCCGCTAAACTGCCGGCTAGCTCAAGGAGCCTAGTCCGCTGGTAAAACACTTTCACACTACGGAAGGAAAATCAAATTCAAAACTCCCAATGGGTTTGGTAAAGAATCGTCATGTATTTCAGTAGACATCGGCAGTATCAGTGAGAGGCCAGTATGTGTGTAAAATCCTCAGGTCACTGGATCCCAAAGCTAATTTAACGGACACGTGCAGAATATCCTGTCGATATCCCCTATTGCGTAAAGAATGTAAGTTACGTCCCAGTTTTTCTGGATTTTTAATCAGTTTCTGGCATTTTTTAACAACATTTCCGTAAAATCGAGGATGGGAAATGCCCTTAGAAATAAGCTGTTTGCGAGTGACATTATATTTAGAAGTCAGATGTTCATATCTTCGATAAAACTTTTTAAATGTATTTAACAATTTATGAAATCTGTAACCTTGCTGCAAAAGTTTTGAAGTAATAGTAAGGTTACGTTCATTGAAGTCGTCAAGAGTAGAACAAACGCGTGCGAATCGTACCAGTTGAGAAATATAAACTCCGTAGGATGGGGCTAGAGGAACGTCGCCGTCAAGAAAAGGGAAATTAGTAATACTGAAATCAAAATCATCCCTTTTATCGTAAATTTTAGTTTTTATTTTACCAGAGTCAACGATGATAGTTAGATCCAGAAAAGGGCAATTCTTAGAATCATTATTAGCTTTATTAAGTTTCAGTTGTTGTGGGTAAATGATGTCGACATAATCTAAAAACT